>JNHV02000324.1:0-20714 GCA_001691785.3 Amanita brunnescens Koide BX004
ACAATGGGTGTGGGTTGGGCTGATGGCGTTTGTAGTCGCTTGCAAAGTCGTTGAGCGAGGCTATCGCTGACGAGGTGCCTATGGCGCGTACCGTGTCGAGCGGGAGTTCGTTGAGCCCGATGATGGAGCAGGACGAAGCGGCGGTTCCTACGCCTACCCTTGSTGCGACTCGAGATGACTTGGAGGTGCCCCCCGCGGAGGGCGAAGAAGGAGAAGATTCTGCGCGTGTCAAGACTGTTAAAGATACGGCGAGACTTCCTCCGCAGAGATATATTTACAGGCAGAGACAAGATAGGTCGTCGATAGGCGACTGGATGGGGTCGTGGTGGGCTGGAAAGCCCTCTCGTTCGTCATCCAATGCAGAACCCGGTGCCTCGAGCCAGACTCAAAGTCCAGTTGCGGTGGTGAAGCAGCAGGCTCAAGTTAAAAGGCGAAGAACGACAAAGAGCGTGTTTGGGACGCTTGGAATATCCGTTTTGAATCCGATACCAACCCCCTCTGCACCCACTGTTACTACGCGACGCTCATCCACCAGGGAAGTAGCGCAGCCCTCGGATGCGGATTCACACAAGACTAACGGGACTGCTGCATCACCATCTGTCGTATTCACATCTCCGTTGCTCCAAACGCCATTTTCTGTACCTACAGCACCAGCAGAGCCCCGTCTGACACCAACAAGTGCGCCTGCCGCACTGACGACATCCGAGGCCAACGACGCGGCCCCTCCAGACGACGCCCTGGACTTTCCCGCAATCACCAGAGGAACACCTGTACCGTCCATCCGCACTCAAAAATCAACAACCGACCTCTCCTTCATGTCCACGCACACGGGCGCTTCGACGTCCAATTCCGATCCAGCGGCCTCCGACAAACCGGCGCAAAGGGTCCAAGGCGCCGCGTTGCGCGCCATTGTGAACGCGACGAGGGTGATGACGGCTGATCCCGGGAGCGTGCTTGTCGATCACGGCAAGTACGTCAGCCCCCACGTGTCTGAGCTGGCGTATGCGCTCGTGAAGCACGCGAGGGACGATCAGGTCGTGTTTAGAGAAAAGGACAAGGACAAGAGCGTAGACGGCGGCGCAAGCAAGGGCGGAAAGAAAGGGCACAGGGCGCGCAGCACGAGTATCAGCGATGCGGCGACGACTTTGAGAGCCGTCGCGGCCAATTCGGGGGTACGGAATGAAAAGAGGCGGTCAAAGGCGGCGGCGGCGGCGGCGAAGCCGTCGTTCATGCATCAGGTTGCGTCTCCGATTTTGGGCGCTCTGAGGGGTAACGGTGGCGTAGAGAAGAGCGCCGCTCGCGGCGGCAGCGGCAGCCACCATCCCGGCGCATCGGCGTCGAGTTCGATGCCGGGACCAGACAACCCCGTTGCAGGCGTAGCCAGCGGCGCAGGCCCAACCTCTCCCAATACCAGCGGCGTGGCCGCCAGCAAGCGAGCATCAGTACCGCTAGAGTCCATTATACCAGTGGCGGCGAAACCGCCGACGCAATACCTGTCGACATCCTCCACGCCTGCAGATATGACCGGCTGGTCGTCTAGGGCGTACAGGCACACCTCGTTGGCGGCGAAAGACTTTGACTTTAGATTTCATCATCCCACCTCTGCATCTCGATTTTCGAGCTCCAGTAGGGGGCGCCGACGACGGAGTCGAAGAAGAGAAGACAGGGAGGACAGGGAGGACGCGGAGGATGCGGAGGACGCGGAGAAGGAGGAGAGGGGGGCGGATGAAGATGGCCAAGACGACGTGCTACTGACGGACCGGTATGGGTTCGTGTACGACGTGTCTCAGTACGACGTTCTCCTGCTCCTGCGGGCCTACGACTGCAAGAACACCGCGCCCGCGTGCCTGACGGGCGTCAAGATTGCCGATCGGCAAGAGGACAACAGCTGGCCCGGCGACGCGGGCAGGGAGCGGGACGACGAGGACGACGATGAGAGCGTCGGCGGGGCGTCTGGCGACGTCCGGTCGCTGTCGCGCAAGTCTGGGATGATGGAGATTGTCAAGGACAAGTGCGGCTGCGATGGGGAGACCGATGGCGGGGTGTATGCGGAGAGCGTCCGGTCCGTGTCGTCGGGCAAGAGCAAGCGGCGGAACAGCAGCGGCGGCGGTATGCCCGCCGCAGCGACGGCCTCGGCGTCTTCTGTGCTGTCCGTGACGCCCGACACGCCGCGCCATGCCTGTGCGAATACGGCGCGCAGGCTGCTGGACCAGCTGACTGCGATCCACGACCAGCGGCAGGCTGCGCAGCGCAAGGTGTGGGATGTGTTTTTGAAGCAGCGCCGCGCGGTGAAGACGGTCAAGGCTTCGTCTGGCAAGCGGGATGCGGGGGAGCAGCTGCGGCAGGGGGCTCTCAGCCCCGGTGCGCTGCACGCGGGTGTTGGAGCGGGCGGTGCCGCTGCGATACTGGGCATGGGCGGCCGGCTCACGGGTGCGGGGCGGAGGGGGGACGAAGATGAGATTGAGGACGAGCTGATGCACAGCGAGGGTTTGATTGGGTTCGCGCATTTGGGGCTCTCCACGAATAGAGAAGAGCGGAAGGAGTTTGATCGGCTCGTTCGGAGCGGTATACCTCTTGTATATCGTGCCAAGGTGTGGTTGGAGTGCAGCGGCGGGCTGGAGATGAGGGAGCCTGGGCTGTTCCAGGACCTCTTGTCGGTTCGGGATGACGAGGAGGGAGGACCGGGGAGCGTGGTGGCGGAGATTGAGAAAGATGTTGGGAGGACGATGCCGTTGAATGTGTTTTTCGGCGGTGATGGCGTCGGCGTGGGCAAGCTAAGGAGGGTGTTGACGGCGTACAGTCGGTGAGCAGTCAACCGCTATGCGTGGATATTTTCTAATCATGGCACAGGCGTAATCCCGGTGTTGGGTATTGCCAGGGGATGAACTTGGTTACCTCGACGCTGCTACTCGTGTTCGCTGATGAGGAAGACGCATTTTGGACGCTCGCTGCCATCGTAGAACGGATCCTTCCTGAAGACTTTTTTTCGCCGTCTTTGCTCCCTTCTCGCGCATGTCCTCTGGTTCTGTTGGACTACGTGCATGAATATGCCCCCAGGCTGTATGCGCATCTTAATGAACTTGACGTCGACATCGCAGCCATCTGCTTTTCTTGGTTTTTATCCCTTTTTACTGACTGTCTGCCTGTAGAGGTGAGCGCCAGTCATAGAAGTATCCGCATTCCTTTACTTACCACCAGTATTCAGACGTTGTTTAGAGTATGGGATGTCTTTCTCGTTGATGGGCTAGATGTCCTGTTCCGAGTCGCACTGGCTATACTTCGAAGCAACGAGCAAGAATTGCTGAGGTGTGAATCTATCCCCGCACTCTACGTTGCACTTGAAAACCTGCCCACACGGATGTGGGAGGCCGACAGAATCATGCAGGTGAGACTCTTGTGGGGTACATCTTCAAGTGCTGATTTGTCGTACATAGCTCGAGGCAGAGTTACGCAGCACCGTTGTTCATTCGGACCTGTTAAATAGACGCAAAGCACATGTAGCAAATCTGAAGCAACTTACAGCGTAGTGCACCCTTCATATTCGTTGTTGTCACTCTGCGAGTCATCCTCTGTACATTTGCACCGGTTGGACTTGTAGTCTGTCGTAATACTAATTCTAACATGACAAATCTGCGGGCATGGCAACGGTCGTATGTGATTTGAACGCTTAAAACTGCAAAAGGCGGTTTGTTGTTGCTAGAGACCACTGGATAAATCACACACTTATATGCGACCCGTGCGTCCGGTTCCAAAGCGATATCATCCGAGTGACTCAAGTCGTCATTTATAACGAAAAGCATGGCTCTTGACAGACAGCCTATCGAGGCACATCTCGTGCTCAAACTCACCCGCAAACGGCCTTTGAATTTCTGTTCAACGTATGCCAATATCACAGCCATTGGTACCTTGCGACATAGACTGTACACACCCATCGACCTCGACCTCGCGTTGTCTCCGTATGATATGAAACACAATCAGAGTAGCGAGAGGTTGAGAAAAGAAATTGTACTTCTACTTCATAAGCCTCTTGCTTTCTGCCCTGAAATCAGAATTCCATATCAGTGATAGTGTACCCATATGAAAATGACAACTTACCGGGCAAACCCTCCGCCAAAGCACCGGAACCATTTTATGAACTTGGTATTTAGCTCTCGCAACAGATCGTCCCCGACGCCCATTCCATGCCTGGTCATAGCGCTTTTCAGCGGCTCGACGTACTTCGGGCCTCCTTCGCAGATGTGGACAGCATAGTAATCCCACCAAGCTGGTGCGAGAAAGGTCGTTCGCAGATCCATGATACGGATGGTTCCGTCGAGACATCGTTTGAGATTGCACGGTGAAGGATCCCCATAAGCGAGTACGGTCGTCGTTACAGGAACAATTTCTGGGTCAACCTCGGCTGCGTTGAAGCGAGCGGTCATGAACCTGTGGAAGTCGTCCCTATCATGAACTAACCGTCCTCCGTTATTATCGAATCCGAACGTTTGGCCTTTAGGGTACCAATGAGTCGGGGGTGTCAAGGCATTCGACTTGAGAAGAGTATCACAAAGCGACCGATCTTCGCGCAGAGCCAGAAGGGCGCCAGCAATATCATTTGCGTCCTCTTCTGAGAGATCTTGAGCTCCATTGTCCATGACCTCTCATATATAGGCCCTCGAAGGTTCTCCACGAGTAAATAGTTATTGCGGCCGTCTTCTACGATGCCATACCCAGTTGGAATAGTGTACTTCGTCGAAATGGTGCTCTCAGGCTGCTTGAGGAATTTCGTCATGGCGAAGTCATACCGGATGCTATCTCTTTTAARATCACGAGCAATCTTGACGGCGAAATCCGTATCCCGCCCATTTTTGTCTCGGAGTACGACAAAATTGGCCAAGTCGTCGTCTGAGCAGTCTTGAAGATGAGATCGACATTGCTCCGAGATCTYGCTTGGAGTGAATGGAACGTTCTTCATGACTAGTAGGCCTGTAATAGATAATAAATCAATCAAAAAAGTGCGAGAGTGACAATGTGACCGCGCGGGTTACCCGACTTATAGAGATAGCGCTTCGATGCTGCAGCTCAAGCTCCAACAATTTTTTGTCAATCGCGGTTCCGAGCCGCACACTTATCCGCGCATGCCTCTAGCGCTCGTTGCAGGATGACATCATGTTTCCCKATTTGGGAATCTCGGGTTGCTTACCTTTAGCCTAAATTAGCCTAATGCCCTGATGTACTGGTGCCGCATCGCCCGTTTCAAGACCAATAGCCAATAGGGCGCGTCGCCATATAACGACACCTGCCAACAGCTGCCAACTTCCCCCACATCCTGGGGCCTCGCTGTGTCAACGTTTCAACGTCCATGACAGTATTTGYGTTCGTCTCCCTTCCAGAATTCTGAAAATTTTGAGGCTTACATTCCAGTTGTAACAGTAATTTGACCAGCGATCTCAAACTTCAACATGCTACCCTCTTTTGCTTTGTCCTCTACGGCGCCATTCTGATATTACCTCAAGCAATCAAAGCCGTTATGTTGTTGGCGCTACGGGGGACGCCGGAAGAAGACTATTGCCACCGGAAGCCATTCGTGTTCCTGGTCTTAATGGCCACGATCGCAGTTCTCGCATCCCATTGCTTGGGGGCAATTATCACAGTTTCGCAATTCGACGGATCACAGTTCAGTGTCCCACAACCCATATTTACCATGTACGAATTCACAAAGGAGGCATCCGTTGAGCTGTTCTACGCGGGATTGCTACTCCTTCTGGCATACCGTGGATCGGCACAAGCGTCTTACCAGCGCAGACTCACCGCCCTTTCCTTACTCTTCATGTCCTTCTGTTCCGTTTTGAGTGCCGCCAGTTCCGGCACAGCACCGAGATCGAATTGGCAAATGGCGTCCAGCACTTTGTTCCAGATATACTTCGCCCTGTATTTCTGTACTACATTCCTTATCCTCTTCTGGTCCATCCATCTGCGTCTGTCTGGGCAGACAAAGTTCCCTCGCGAAGTATACCTTTTTGACACGAACGTAAGTGACGGTGTACGTCTTTCCCATGGCTCATATTCCTGACTAATGAAACGCAGGTATTGCATCGGATCGTAACGATAATATTGCCGGCTCTCGTTATTCAAGCCTTATTTGGACTAATAACATATACCCTGATTTATCAAATACCTATCACCACCAGATTTTCCTTGGAAGTCGTTACACTCGTTTCCGTTATTGTTGAAGGTGGCACCTTCTTCGTGGCCATCGTCGTTGCTTTGGGACTAGGATCAATGCCCCAGCGAAGAGAGAAGCTAGACGAATGCCCAATGAAGCCTGGAAGGGGAGGGATTCACACGCTAATGTCATTGCAAGGCATCAAGCGTTGACGTTTTTTGATGGTGTTGATGACCTTGTTGAAGGGAATGAACATGAACAGTATGTAAAGAAGGTGTAGTTTGGATTCGAATAGTACTGTGTAATGTAGATTTAAGCAAGTACAATAACCTTACAGCTGTTTCGAATAACTAGGCTGATACAATCCATGATGCATGATCGGGAGCAATGAAATAATAGSTCATCATTGATCCGAATCCGATGCTTATCACCCTCATTCTGAAAATCTAAAAGCACCTTGCTTTTGTCCAAGCTGCATTGCTGTGTAACCCAATAATATTGTAAGAGATAGTTTTAGAGTGGATGCCGGTTATAGTGAAAACTCTTGTTTTTTGGGCAGCATGAGAGTGAAACGGATGCCTATCGCGACGATGATCATCATGATATAGTAAACGGCGTTTCCTCCAGCCATCTTTTCAGGGTGTTGTATYGACATCGCAAACAACGATGTTGCGAATGAAGGCCCAAAACATTTGGCAGCGGAYCCCAGTCCTTGCGCCAGACCATTCACTGTACCGAGCGATGATCGAGTAGGAGCACTCGCTGTCACCATCACCATCAAGGAACCTATTCAAAATAACGGTTTGCAATTCATAACCGTATACGCATAAGCGAAGGCGACTAACCATATGCTCCCGACCTCGCAGATTGTGTGGCAAGTGAGAGCACCACCATAGCCCATACCTTCCAGTCCGTCCCATTTGCCTGCCGAGCAAAATAGTTTGAAATAGGGAAGTTCAGGAGCGTAGGGATCAAACAGGAAAAGCAAAAAATGAACACTTTTCGAGCGCCGAATCGTCTCATTATTTTGCCCAGAAACATGACTTGGAAAAGGGAATCGAGTATGCCGTACCATCCCAACGCCATTCCGATTGCGTATGTCGATAGTCCGAGACCGCCGTGCTCGATTGAGGTGGACCACATGAGGGTAGTGAGCGCTAAAACGCCCATGTCGCAGAATCCAAGAAATCCGTAGGTACCGATGACGACCTGTATCTCGCGTGACTTTAGTAGAGATATCACACTGGGCGGTTTGAGGTCCTCATGGGTTAGAAGTTGTTCGGAGCCACCTTCTAGCTCGGAATGCGGGTGGTCGTCGTGGATGCTGCCGTAACAAGGTACGCTATCGCTCGTAACGAGAGTTATCGTTGAGGTACTTGATTTTCTTTTTAACTTTTGTCGTAACGATGCTGAAGGCAAAGTCTAGGAATGGTCAGATTTCATTCAGATTATCGGAGAGAACGGAGAGATTCACTTCTTTTAACGAAACAAAAGCAGAGAGAAAGGCCAAAAAGGTGATCAAAGCTACCGCAAGACAGGGAAGGAAGTAAGGGTGTTCCTTCAAGAGTGTTATTCTTCCAAGCGTATCGGGCCATTCCTCGGCTGGCCGAGCTAGGAAACCCCCAATGAACGGACTAATTCGAAGTCAGAGTGAGCGAGACGAAGAACAGTAGGCTTGTGTATACCCGATAGCCACCCCAGAAGCCCAGGCTACCGGCGTGAGAGCAAAAGCGTCTTCAACGTTTGACGGGTCTGTAATCTGTCTTTATTTGAACATTGTCTCCTTGGTTGAACAAGGACAAGTACCTCGCCTATGACACACTTTGCAATCCCTATCACGAAATGCATTTAGTCAAGAGATGATATCGTACATAGAAAACCTACCGATATTTCCATTGAATGCACCTTGAAACCACCTAAAGAAAACCAGGTACCAAAATTGAGACGAGAATCCGAATCCCAACAACGACAAAGTCAATCCCAGCGGTCCCAGGAGCAAAGTGGGTCGCCGGCCAAACCTGTCCGATGCCATGCCCCACGGAACCACTGTAGCGGCTTCTGCAAAGAAGAAGGCCGATTCCTACAAGAGTCAAATTTCTGCGAAAATCAAGTCAATGGAGCGTACCACTATACCAGCAAAGTARCCTGTCCTTCGTTCATCGCCTTTTGTGATACCTGTTTCACGGACAAATTGGTTGATGAAAGGGAATATGACAACGGCCGCCAAGGGCTCCGATGCCTGAATCAGGTAAAGAGGCAAMAGCTGCGTCCATGGCAAAGGAGTCCGCTTCTTTTTACACGGCTGTGCCTCGCTATTTAACGTCTCGTCGACATCTGYGGGCTCTGAACGATGCATTCGCGCTGAAGACAGACTGGATTGGCTGGTGGGAGGTACCGATATATGGACGGAACTCGTGACGAATCAATTTATACGGGAACCCATTATTCAGGTTGCGCGCTGCAAAGGGTTATCTGGGCTATCGTGCCAATGATGTGCCTGCATTTAATATCTTGATAATCTTGTTAATTTTAGCGAGCTTGTAGCATACGTCAGGAGATGTCAGGTGCRTACATGATTTATTGAAAAGGCAAGACGGGCCCGGTACCGGACGACTGAGGCATATTCTATTGGCTTGGAGTCCATCAGCGCAAGCGCAGCGAGGTTACGGTAGGACTAATTGACCCTGGAAAGTTTACGAATGAAGAAACGTAACGTGGGARCTGACTCCAATCCAGGAGTCCCGTATCTTGCTTCTTGACAGCCCTTTTCATGACCGAGGGATACCGAGGAATGTCACCAAGTTATCGCTTTCATAASTCTTCGACGACAGGTTGTTAAGTGGTCGGTATGGATAAGTGGCCCATGAAAGGCTTTGAGGCTCAACTCGAGTTGCTTTCATTTACACTGCTCAAATCTCGTCCACCATCTTTCGATATAATGCATTGACAATTGGAACCTTCAAATTTCCCTGCAGTTCCAACCCGCAACTTGAACGCTTCCATACCCTGGGACCATGTCGTCATGCCCGCCCATTCCTGAAGATGATCCGACCCCAAATCACCATGCTCATCTTGCATACACCGCATTCGAGTACGAAACCTTGGGACTCGATCCGTATGTTGATCTCCAAGCTTATGTGTTTCCGCCTCTCCCTCCGGTTGAAACGGCCCCTGCATCCTTTTTCTTATCTCCTCTTCTCGAATCCTCAAGCTATTACATAAGTGATAGATTATATTCTGGCCTTAGTCATTTCAAGCGCTGTGTGTGCGACCTGTATACACCGTCCTACGAACCGAAGTCAACGTTATGGACTACGGATGGGGAAATTCCGGATGTGGACGACCTATTGCGCGGCGTCACCGTAAGTACATTGAGCGACTCTTGAACAATTCCGATGAAGATCGCTGATCCATCTTATTTTTTGCTCATCATGATCTACTCGCTCGTCTCAAAGTGCCTACAGAACCTTGCRAGATGTTTCCCGCAATATGGGCATCTCATTTCCGCTACAAATCCACGCGATCAAGGAAGCGTAAAGAAAGTCAGGGATCTAATCGTGCGCTATATTAAAGAGGAACGAGATAAGTCATGGGGTTCAACGACTGTCGACCCGTGCGGCCTTACATGTCAAACGCCGTTGCTGGATGGAGCAGAAGAAGCCGTACTGGAAAAAGGACTTTCCACTGTGCGTGATCGTGGCACCATTTACATAATCTGACTGTTCTCTCAGTTTCGTAAACGATCGCACAGATTCCTGGATTCCACGGGCCGTGATAACAAAGACATGAAATACATTTGCAGGAAGCAGAGATCCTCAAAGCAAAGTGTCGCACTCAGGATGATGAAGAATCGGGTTCGGCCGCGCCGAAGACAAGTGCACGGGTAGACTAGCTTTCGGTCGCTTCGATTCGTTGCCGGCCTCATCGAGTAATTATTATCCAATGACATTACCTTTTAAGTCTTTGAAACCGTTCTATCAGAAAACGGCTGATACATAGAAAAGAGGGTCGCACAGCAGTTTGGCACGCCTTATCGATTATACATGTCGATGACAGATGCCATTAATTCATATTCATTGATGGACAAGGGGACAAACATATCATGGCAAATGCTGAACGAACATGTAGCATCAGCGCCGCACGTCGTTGTGGAAGCATAGTGCTGGGCGCTGATAAAGCTAAGTCATGGACATCAATCATCAATCTGATGTCAGCACCTGTCAGCACTCCGCGCCCTGAAATAAACGTACCTTGATGGCATCCAAATGCAACGGGACTGCGATTATGCTAACCATATCAGATGTACCGGTACCTAGAAAGTCATCCCTTCATCTAAGGACCGAGTGCGCCCGCAAGCTAATTGCAATTAGCCCATGCCATGGGCGAGATAATGTTTAAATGCATACGAAGAAATGTGTACGCCGTGTTGAAATGCGGTAGAGTCGTCTTTGACCACTATCATGGTATGTGCATTCTTAAGTGGCAGCATGGTCGCTGACTGGTGTCTCTATCTGTTATTTTCGAAGTTTTCGTCATCACCTCAAGTAACAACATCAAACTCAACTACACAGGCGATGCTATGAACAGGAAGGCTTCATCTAGTTTTCTAACTCGGTAACACAGATTTTGCTACGATGACGTGGAAACTTGACAATCCGTTGTCTTGGTACGCCACAGCCACCATGTCTATGATGCTAAGCCTGCTAGGCGATAACTGCTTATCTTGAGTTCTCGCAATATTTACTCATTATGGAGGCTCCGAAATCAACTATATCTTCCCACCCACTCGTTGACGCCAACTCTTGTACATTCCTATGTATCGTATTATACCATGCCGGTATGTCAATTACAGCCATGAAGCCACCTGCATCACTGTTTATCGTTGTCTCTACTGTATTCACATCAATGCGCCCAATGTTTTGGGCAGCATAATCGTGAGCCGAATGCCGCATATTGYCATGACCAATAAAATATAATAAACTGCATTTCCGCCGGCCCAGCCACGCTGCAGTGAAATTGCGAACAAGGACGAGGCAAACGAAGGAGCCAACGACCTCATCACACAATTCACAGCCTGGGCCATGCCATTTATGGTGCCTAGAGCAGATTTTCTTGGCACAACACCCGTGATGATTATTTGTATTGAGCCTTGAAATAAAAGCGAGGCATTGATATTTGTCCCAGAGAAGTAACAACTATACAACGCACCATAGTTAAAATAGTTGATCGTTTCAGTGCAGAGCTGGACCACTATAATGGCCCACACTCTCCAATCTGCTCCTCCTGTTCGTCGAGCAAAGTATCCCTCGCCGAGGAGGCACAAAAGCGATATGGGCGGACCCAAGGAGCCGACAATGTATACTTTCCTAGGTCCGAAGCACCTGATGATCCGGCCAAGGAAATTGAGCTGAATGAAGGCGTTAACCATTCCGAATACTCCCATCGTTAAGCCAATTGTATGCGGTGAGAAGCCCAGGCCGCCGTGTTCCACGGAGCTCGACCACATTAATGGTATGAGGACTTTCATGCACATGTCATAAAACGCCAAGTTGGCATAATTGATTAGCGTGATCAAGACATCCTGAGTAAGAATATCGCGTAGTGGGGGTGGGTTGAGATGCTCTGCGCTCGATTCATTGTCTTCTTGCGGACGGACCGAGTCATTAGAACCGTAATGAGTAATATCATCATCCGCGATCAGACTCGTGGATGAGGATAAATCTGACTGTTGATACGTCTTTTTCTGTCTCTGTTTTTGTCGCAATATTGCTGCAGATAGAGTCTACACATGTTTCAATTAGACAAAAGACGCAGTTGAGCAGAAAGAGCGTACTTCTCTAAGTCCAACGGCGGCACTGAGGAATGTTAGAAAGGCAATCATGGCTGCTGCAAAACATGGAAGAAAGTATGGATGGTCTCTTAGGTATGCGATTTTTCCTAGAGTATCTGGCCACTGGACCGCAGGCCGAGATAGCAATCCACCGATAATCGGACTTGGGGAAGGTTGATTCATCAGAGTTACGCAGAAAACTATACACGTACCTTATGGTTGTGCCTACGCTCCACACTAGAGGACCGAAGGCGAATGCATCTGCAATGTTCGTTTTATCTGTCATCTGGGTTGATTTAGTCAAAGGCACAAATCATGGGTAGCTGATACTATTTACCTCGCCTARCACTGTTTTGGAAACGCCTGATTTCATTAAGGTTATTTAATTATTGATTAGCTGAAAGCAACAAGCGTACCGATATTCCCATTGAATGTACCTTGAAGACATCGGAACATTACCAATGACCAGAATTTCGTTGACATGCCAAAGCCGATCATAGCTATTGTCAAGCCAAGGGGTCCCAAAATCAATATGGGGCGCCGCCCAAATCGGTCTGATGCCATGCCCCAGAAAATGACAGTCGCGGCCTCAGAAAAGAAGAAACAGGATTCCTAGGAGATAAAACTTYGTAAGGTTCTGTTTTTGAGACGCTTAAACATTGCAACGTACGATCAGTCCTGCAAAGTAGCCTGTTTTTTCTTCATCCCCTCCTGTTATACCCGTCTCTCGGACGAACTGATTTATGAAAGGGTATATGACGCATGCCGTCACTGACTCTGCTAACTGGGTGAGGGATACGATGGACAGTTGTAACCAGGGTAATGGTGTTTTCTCTTTTCCACTTTCTTGCCTTATGACTCCATTATCAGGTTGCCGCCTACCCACTGTGTCCGATTCAGATGCTAAAGAGTTAACCATGTCACGGACGCGTTAATGGGAGGAGGATCACCCAGAACCATCTGCCATCGCGCTCGATTGAACCACCCTTGGCGCGGTGGGAACGATGGCGTAAGCGATCCGGAAAGATCGAAGAACCGCTGCGCACGTGCGTTGACAATCATACCCATGCCGTTTAGTGGCGTTTAGCGGCGTTTAGCCCGCTCCTGGATCCTGGTACACAAACAAAGTCAGTGTTCATGATCTCAAGAAGGCTCTTGCTTGAACAGGAGGATAATGTAGAGTGAAAAAAAAAAGAACTGCTGGACCGAAGCGAAGGCGGCCCTTCAAGTAAATCAATGAGCCTATCATTTATCCCACCGTATTTACGTCAATACTAATTCAAACTCAAGGTCTTGGGCAGCATAACCGTGAGCCGCATACCACATGCCGTTATGGCCAGCAGTATATAATAAACTGCATTTCCCCCAGCCCAGCCACGCTGCAATGAAATTGCAAACAAGGACGAGGCAAACGAAGGAGCCAAAGATCTCGTTACACAAACCACAGCCTGAGCCAAGCCATTCACAGTGCCTAGAGCAGATCTACTTGGGGCAACACCCGTGATGATTATTTGTATTGAGCCTTGAAATAAAAGCGAGGCATTGATATTTGTCCCAGAGAAGTAACAACTATACAACGCACCATAGTTAAAATAGTTGATCGTTTCAGTGCAGAGCTGGACCACTATAATGGCCCACACTCTCCAATCTGCTCCTCCTGTTCGTCGAGCAAAGTATCCCTCGCCGAGGAGGCACAAAAGCGATATGGGCGGACCCAAGGAGCCGACAATGTATACTTTCCTAGGTCCGAAGCACCTGATGATCCGGCCAAGGAAATTGAGCTGAATGAAGGCGTTAACCATTCCGAATACTCCCATCGTTAAGCCAATTGTATGCGGTGAGAAGCCCAGGCCGCCATGTTCCACGGAGCTCGACCACATTAATGGCATAAGGACTTGAATGCACATGTCACAAAACGCCAAGACACCGTAATTGATCAACGTGATAAGCACATCCGGAGTAAGAATATCGCGTAGCGGGGGTGGGCTAAGATTGTCTACGCTCGATTCAATGGCTTCTTGTCGATGAATCGAGTCATTAGAGCCATAGTGAGGTACATCATCACCTGCGATCAGACTGGTGGACGAGGATGACTCTAACTGTTGATACATCTTTTTCTGTCTTTGCGTTTGTCGCAATATTGCTGCAGGCAGAGTCTACATGTTTCAATTAGTCAAAAATCGGAGTTGTGCGGAAGGAGCGCACTTCTCTAAGTCCTACGACGGCACTTAGGAACGTTAGAARGGCGATCATGGCAGCAGCAAAGCATGGAAGAAAGTATGGATGGTTTCTTAGGTATTCAATTTTTCCTAGCGTTTCTGGCCACTGGACTGCCGGCTGAGATAGCAACCCACCAAGGATCGGACTTAAGGAAGGGKTTGATTCATCTGAATGACACAGAAAACTATACACGTACCCTAGAGTTGAACTTACGCTCCACACTAGGGGGATGAAGGCGAATGCATCTGCAATGTTTGTTTTATCGGTCATCTGGGTTGATTTAGTACAAGGCACAGATCACGGGGTAGCTGATATTTGCCTCGCCTAATACTGTTTTGGAAACACCTGATTTCATTAAGTTAAATCTGGCGAGTGGCTGAGAGCAACAAGTGTACCGATATTCCCATTGAATGTACCTTGAAGACATCGGAATATCACCAATGACCAGAATTGTGTTGACATGCCAAAGCCGATCATAGTGATTGTCAGGCCAAGGGGTCCCAACATCAATATGGGGCGGCGCCCAAATCGGTCTGACGCCATACCCCAGAAAACGACGGTTGCAGCCTCAGAAAAGAAAAAAGAGGATTCCTAGGAGATCAAACTTTTTAACATTCTGTGTTTTAGATGTTTAAATCTTGCAACGTACTATGAGTCCGGCAAAGTAGCCTGTCTTTTTTTCATCCCCTCCTGTTATACCTGTCTCTCGGACAAACTGATTGATGAAAGGAAATATAACAGCCGCCGTCACTGGCTCTGCAAACTGGACGAGGTATACAATGAAGAGTTGTGACCAGGGTAACGGTGTCCTCTCTTTTACAATGTCTCGCTTTTTGACACCATTACCAGGTTCCCTATCCAGAGCGTCTGATTCAGATACGAGTGGGTTAACCATGTCACGGACGATCGAAGTAAGGACGGCCGCTCCGGGCCAGAATTTCTCTTATCARTTGCTTGCTCATCTTGGCGATGACTCRRAATTAAGGTTGTGTGTGGCATGTGAGCGTCAGGATGACTTGCTCATTGATGCCGACCCGGNATCACTGTGCCGATGAGAAAAAAAGTCTAACATGGGTGAGTGCGTCCTGAAAACCCTAACATTCAGGCCAGCTCAGTAAAAGATGTCGGAAACCTGCTATCGAAATCAACTCCCGGAGATCATTGTCATAGTCTATTTCTAAGCACTAATAATGTAGAGAAGATGCAATAAGGATACAGCGTGTTTAAGCGGACTGTTTATCGTAGATGCAGTGTTTTGGGTAGCATGAGACCAATTCGGATACCACAAGCCACAATTCCCATCAAGACATAAAAAACWGCGTCTCCGCCCAGCCAATTTCGCTGCAAGGAAATGGCAAATAACGATGATGCAGCAGAGGGTGCCAAAGACCTTGAAACGCATGCTACAGCCTGAGCCAAGCCATTCACTGAACCAAGTGCAGATTGGCTTGGCGCACTGTCCGTGATGAAAATTTGGACAGCAACTGACGAGAAAGATTGAATGTGGGAGACTGTCTCCAAGAAATTTGACTCACCGTAAGCACCAAACTTCGTGCAATCAATGATGAGATGGATTACAATAACGGTCCATACTCGCCAATCAGAACGCCCTGCATGCCAAGCAAAATATCGTTCCAGTAGAAAACATGAGAGTGACCCAAGAAATGCCGAGATGCTGATAACATATACTCTCCTTGGGCCGAACCGTCGCATGAGTTTTCCAAGAAATACCGTCTGCACGAGTACATTTATTACGCCATATGTTCCCAAAGTAAGGCCTATCGTGTATGGTGTAAAACCTAGACCACCATGTTCCACAGACGTAGACCACATAAGTGGCATAAGAACTTGGACGGACATGTCGCAAAAAGCTGAAAGACCATGGTTTGCGACGGCAATTAATACTYGCGGCATCAGAAGAACTGTCAAGGGGAGCGGTTGGGGAACTCCTGAGCTGTGTTCCGGTGTTGTCAACGAATCACCGTGCTGCTGCACGGTGCCTTCAATCGAATTGTAAAGAGGAGCGTCACTATCTTCAAGGAGGCTCGTAGAAGAAGTTACTCTCGACCGTGACTTTTGTTCTTGCTGGTGTTTCTGTCGCAATCTAGCGGAAGGTAGGGTCTGAACACAATCTGAACAATGCACGACAACGATATATACACGTACACCACATACCTCTTTGAGACCAA
The DNA here is from genome assembly GCA_001691785.3 of Amanita brunnescens Koide BX004. Classification (NCBI taxonomy): domain Eukaryota; kingdom Fungi; phylum Basidiomycota; class Agaricomycetes; order Agaricales; family Amanitaceae; genus Amanita; species Amanita brunnescens. The sequence continues at coordinate 16,385 of JNHV02000324.1, forward strand.
CAAGGGCGCCCAGAAATCCTAGGAAGGCAACTATTGATGCGACAAAGCAAGGGAGGAAGTATGGATTGTTTCGGAGGAATGCCAATTTTCCCAAGGTATCCGGCCAACGAACCGCCGGTCTAGAGAAAACGCCGCCAATAATGGGACTAGAAGATCAGATCAATGGAAAAGGGACATATGGTCTAACTGAAGCACTTTACGCAAGTGTTGTAGCTATACACCACATAACAGGTATATAGGAAAATGCATCTGCGATATTAGTTTTGTCTGTTATCTAGAGCATAGTCAACGCCTCATCAATATAAGGTGGTGGCACTCGCCTCGCCCATTACGGTTTTGGAGACACCTGATTAGGTAAATTTGACTCGTCTTAATTAATCATAGCGTTGCGACAGACCAATATTTCCGTTGAATATTCCCTGAAAGCATCGAAACATAACGAGGGACCAAAATTGTTTCGACAYTCCAAAGCCAAGCATGGTTAATGACAATCCAAGAGGGCCAAGAATCAGGGTAGGCCGACGTCCAAACCGGTCGGACGCCATGCCCCAAAACACAACGGTAAGGGCCTCCGAGATGAAGAAAATGGATTCCTGAAGTATCGTCTCAGAATCAGAATGATCGTGGTAGAATTAATTRAGTACGAACTATCAATCCAGCAAAGTAACCCGTTTTCGTCTCGTCACCTCCCGTAACACCAGTAGATCGAACGAACGGGTTGATGAAGGGATATATGACAGTGGCAGTTATTGGCTCTGCGAATTGAATGAGGTACACGATCAGTAATTGACGCCATGGCAGGGGCGTTACGTCAGATTCGTCTTTCGCGTTCTCATGTTGAGCATCAGAGCGGTCTTGGTCAAGATCTGAGGCGGCCATCTGAGGCGGGGAACGGTTGGGAGAAAGAAAAGCCAACTCTTTTATGACGAAGTGATCGCCAGCACAAGCCGATTTCCAACGGATTCCATTACCCAGTTGAGGTACTCTATATCAAATTGTAAGTAGCGGTTTCGACAGCATCCATGCACCGGGGTCCATACCCAACGAATCAGTAATGTCGTTCTATTTATGGCATTTCTATCTCCCTGTAGCTTGCGCAACTGGTACTAGGGTTCGGCCTCGCGTGTAATTGCGCCAGCAGGGCACACGTCGGCAGGTTGCCCCCGAACTATTCTGCTCATTCTCCATAGACTGGGCTGAGTACGTGGAGCGGCAGGGAAACAACCAAATTAGGTACTACGCATGTGCATGAATACTCGGCACTATGCTATCCCCTCTACAATACGCGGAGCTTTACAAATACTAATTATTGATTGAAATAAGCAACTGTAAGCAAATACTCACGATCAGACTAGAAGAGCCTTCCGAATACGTGTAATTCCAAAGGGGGTTTCCAAATACTTTCAAGACCCTTGCGTTTGCGCATGTCATGACGCGTACGCGTAACCTACAACCGGCGGGTGACGATCGGAGCGGAATGAAACAAACAGAAGCTCCAGATGCCCCAGGTAGGCTACGACCAGCCCTGCCATCCGGTGCGGCGCCAAGCATTGCTTCAGATGACGAACCCCGTGTACGGTGTACTTCAATACTTCAATGTAAAGAATGGTGGGTCATGGGCGAGGATGTACTAAGCTATGAGTTACGAAGGCTTATGTAAGAACTGACAACTACAACTTTGCCGCGTGGCAACCRGCAAGGGTATATGACGATGAACGTACTGTAACTGCGAAAGGATGACCCTCCTTGCAAGCACTTTTCTGGGATAATTGAACGGAGAATGCCTGGGCCTGAACGAGGTGGGAGAAATAAACCGCGGCCCGGGTCTTCCGTATTTCGGGTGAGATGCGGCGGTATCATGATTTTGCGAAGTAATAGGATTCTCCCGATGGCTCGCAAATGCGATGCAATCTGGTATATGCTTAGTACCCTCGCAGAACGGCAAGGAAGACCCCTCGTCGTCTTTGTTCGGCCAGAAATGGGCTCAAAAATCGCTTGTATATGCAGGATCTCTCGTCGGGGTGTTCGATGAAGACTATATCGCAACGCCGGAGGAAGCTGTAGCCTTTCGCAGGGACAGGCTTAGTTGTCAGAGAGCGCCATTGGTCCGAGAAGCAGAGAATGTGCGTAGCGAAAACAGAGAATGCGTGTAACGAAGGCAACAAAGGGGACTAACGTGAAGGGTAGAAGGGCAACTTGCTAATTACAAGCACTCTTGGCCTAATCAATGCTTGGGACTGTCAAAATTCGATTTTCATTTCTTTACGAGGGCTTTCCATCGAACCYGAACCCTTCCGAAGTGTCATTTCCTCAAAATTCAAAGCCTTTGAGATCATGAACACAGGAGCTGACGTTCTTCTGGCCCAATCAAGGTATGTTTAAAATGCATAATACCCATCGTCGAACTTGAAAGCGTTTAACATGATGGACACGACAAATGAAAGCGAGGTTTTTTTGGAGATGGCGGTGACGTGACAAACCTACAGAAATTTACAAGATCAACGGTGCTGATGTTCACTAAGACCGAGAGGGAATCCTAGGAGAAATGTAACAAAGAATACAACAAATTGCGTAAGGCCTTCGATAATTACGGTTGTAATATCCATTCCAAAGAGGTTGATGCGTGTTAGGAAGGACGGGTCAGCTGTAGCAACGTCAGTAGCGAGCTCGAATAAAGCTCGGATGACCAGAACGGGACAAATGATCAGCAGGATCGGGGATATCACCTACAATGACGAGTTTAGCCTCACATTGCTTGTTCAAAATGTGACACTCACATTCGAGTCGAAGCGGCGTAATGATGGGGATGGATTTTGTTGATCTCTTTCCTTCCACAGCAAAAACGATACCACGACGATGAGGGCCGTCAAAATCAGATAAGCACCAATGTAGAGATGGTACATTCCATTGACCACCTTGATAAGGTCGTCGTTGCCGGCCGCTCGCGAAAAGAGACTGGCATATATGATGGCGGCGGCGAGCATGATGAAGTGAAGCACACCAGCAACAATCCGTGTAACCATCCCCGTTATGTTCATTCCCCCCGGCACATCCGACTTTTCTGCCACTGCATCATCCGACTTTCTTTCCACTTCATCACGCTGGAAAAGGAGAAAGACCAGTCCAGCGTACATGAACACAGGCGGCACCACTTCAGCAAAATCTGACGCATAGTACACGGCCTTCGTGAGGTAGATGGTCGGAAGTTCGATTTGGGAAGAAATGATGGCATTAAGGACGAAAAATATCAGGAGCCAAATGAGGCTCAAAATTATGAACCCGAAAAACGGCACTCGACCTCGATAGTCGCTTTCTGGACGTCGCCTCATCATGAGCAAGATGAACGCGCATCCCAGTTGGAGTAAAGTGAGCAAGGCGAAGAGGATGCAAAGGCCAAAGAGAGCCCCCTCGATTGGTGTGAGGACTAGAGTGGTGGATTCGGGGTTGAACTGCCTAGTTCTCAGCTTGGACGAAAGATCACCGATGGCGCTTGCGCTTGCGCGGATTGGTCGCCATCCCGAGAGAGTCCAGGCGACCATGAGGGCGTGTAGAATTGACACTAGAGGGCGTCAAGTGGTCATATGTTAGATAGGCGCGCGACACGTACCCCAGGCCCTGGGTGGGAAAGATTAACTTGGGCAAAAGCAAAGTTCTTTTAGATATTCATCTCGGGCGTGATAAGCATCAGTTGTATATGTCATATGTTTGTATGTCAATCATCTCAACACATATCAGCCTATTTTTGGAGCTGCGGCCGAAAACCTGATGTGACTACCGTGAAGTAAAGTTCAATGGGTATATACAGCTGTASTAATGACTATTGTAAGTAATTAAGTTCATATTACGGAGTGCTGTCCTTACTTGATCGTGTTCATCATCAAAAAACTCGGATGCTTGGTGCCTGGCATTTGCATGTGAATGCCTCCCCATCCCTAGTTTCCTTGTGCATTCTAGCAGCTTCTAGCTTCTTTCTTCGCAGGGGAACTAATAGCGACGGTGGCAATGAAGAAAGTGCCACCTTCAAGGATAATGGAAACAAGTGTAATGACTTCCAAGGAATCAGTAAGCAGGGGGCGTACGTATTCTTTCTTTCCGAGACAGCTCTTTCGATGAGCCTCACAGAGGATGGAACAATACGTACTAGTAGAATCAAAACTGATCCATTTGAAAAAAAGCATAGAGGGGTTGATAAGCCTCGAAGTTGAATTGAGCGACGTAGTGGCAGTGCGCTTAGGAGCCTCCACAGCACTTTCTGGCGTGGCTGCCGAGCACCAATACTCAATTGTAAGCTTGTATGGTGCACCATATAGGACAAAAGTCCCTGAATCGC
>JNHV02000325.1:0-20598 GCA_001691785.3 Amanita brunnescens Koide BX004
GCAGGAATGGGTGGTTGGCTGTTTTTCCACTCCAGCTCCTCAACTTGCATACTCTTTCCCCAAAACTTGGTATGCAGTTGAGACAAACACTCATTGCCGCCGAGTTTTGGCCATGGCCCCAGGCGCTCCGTGACGCGAACGACAGAGGCGAAGTCTAATCCGGATTCCATGACGGTGTACCAGTTAGTATTAGATAAGCATTACTGAAAGCGATGCATTTGCAGTTCCCAACGGCAAGCAGGCGAGACTCGCCTGTCTCCAAATGATGGACCAAATCACCAGTTCATAACAGTGAATGGTTACAGTAACAGTAACCTGGCAACCGCTAGGTAACAGACTACAGTCACCAGGTTCTAAAACAGTCATATGTAGGTTCCACCCAGTCAACACGAACGGGTAGGGTACTTGCAGTTGTATGGATGAGCTATGAAATCGTAAAGACCAAGACTATTGACAACCCCTACATGGTATTCAGCTTCTGCGGAATCACGTAGTCCAGGTGAGGCTTACCCTACCATCAGCAACATCCACACCATCAACAAGAGGACATGCGGAGCCGTCTTGGCTGATTCCAATCACACTAAAGACTGTTCTTGTTCTCATCGTACGCATTATCTCTGCGACTTGGCAGGCCATACCATATTTTTCTTCCTCTGGCAGTTCCATCCACAGTATCTCCGCCAACATACTCCATGGCTATAAACTCGGATCCAAGGGTGCAGCTATAAGCGTAGATGGCCGGAGCGGGTATGTTGAGATCGGWTGACAGTATAATATACAGCCGACAGAAGTGGAGGTTTGGGATCGAGAGATGTCATTTGGATTGATTGGAAAGCGCAGGATAAAGGGAAGGGGCCGATCGGGTTCACCTGTGTCGAGGTTAAGAAAGTGTATAYAGTTGTATCCGCCTTCGATAACATCAGTTCCTTGGACTCTGAAAACGAGCTTCGAGGACAGGACTTCGGCAGGAGTTGATATAGAGGCGAAAAATTCCTAGCTGATTTTGGGATGTTCGCTGGTAAAAGGGGGTTGGATGGGGGGGACGTAAGATGAATGTCTTCATCCAATGACAATTCTTGGATCTGGAGGATGTCGTCCTTCGCACGGTTGACATGTCTGATGACTGTGTAATGAGCGGTTGAGTTCGCCATGAGCAAGAGGAATGTAGGGGAGATGCGAGATGAAGGTTTTCAATTCTTTGATCAGGAGGATTCGTCCTTTGCATGGTTCACGACTGTGCAATGAGCGGTTCAGTTCGCCACGAGCAATAAAGGAAGCACGAAAGGAAGCACGTTGTGGTTGTTGAAGTAAATTGAGCTTGCCGCAGTTTGACGGCCCGGAATTCCCGCGCGCTCAGGTTTCACCGCCAGCCCTCGACAAATAGTTTTTTAGCTTGCGGCGGCACATCGTTGTGGAACAATGAAGCTTTCAGATCGCTCAGGAGTTCCCGTAGGCGTTTGTTTCTCCCATCTTCGTCATCAACATAGAAAAGGTGGGCGAGATTATTTCGCATTCTGCTCATATCGCCAAAAGCTCGTCTCGGTCAATACGGAATATAGGTTCATTTGCGTCGCCCTAATGACTGTTGTAAGAGAGAACTTTGCTTTGAAGGGAAAGATCGTGTCTACGCCGATAGTGACACTAAGTTTGACATCATAGCCACGTGCGAGGGCGAGAAGATATGGCTCTATGATATAGCAATCGCGTCACCGACGTTGATATGACCGTTCAGGAGAGACAGTTCTTGGGGTAGGCAATTTGCTGATGTGGAGGTATCGGTAGATTTCTGGTCACCATGTCAGAGGAGAAAAATCACAAAATTTAAGACTCACTGGATACCCGGTTGTTGCCTGTGCCTTGTAAGTTGGAGACCGCATAAATCGATAGGTCCGTTTATGAGTCTTTGTAACGCTAGCGGAAGATGTAGTAGCTAAGCGCCCCAGCATCAAATCCAGTTTGTGACAAGGGATTATTCTTGCTAGAAGGATCGAACGTGGTGTCCAAAATCATCCCCGAAGCAACGGCCCTTCCTTTCACGCTCATCGGGTCGCAATGTTCATAACTCTTTCTTAAATCTTGAATAATACACATCAGACAATAAAAGCGAATTAGGTATAGAGATCATTTACCTTGTTATATCGCGCTCTTCAAATGATAAAAGCGCCTCCCATTTGAAGGAATTACGGTGGGAAGCGGTGAGGTCCGATGTTTTCGATTTGTAAATATCTGCGATATGAGAGATACATAAACAGTGTTTCGATGATAAATGACAAAGCCCACCTCACGATRCATGCAAGTGTCCTAGTCGTGGCGCCTCATACACGCCCGCTCGTCATCAATAGTAGGAGGTAAGAATGAGTCTTTCAGCTCAACGATCTTTGGGTTGGAAAAAGTTTGTGTCAATATAACGTCCTTCTCTTCGCTAGCCGCGCCGCCTCTTCCGGTTCGGATTCTCTCCATCATCCAAGACGCCAACTCGTTTCTCGTCGTGATGAGAGCCCAGACTTCATTTCTACTCCTCGGTACACGAATGACTTCTTCGCTTTGCGTGTAGTAAAGAAGGCCGGCAGGTACGACGGAAGTATGGCGCTCCCCCGCCAGTAGGGTATACAACATTGTTTGGGCATTCCGGCATTTGCTCGACCTGTCTTGATTTCGAAAGGAGTTGGGCCAGAATTCAACACTTCAACCGTGGTTGCAGAAGGCGCATTGAAGAAGAAATTTGAACGCGAACAGAGGTTTGGTGGGAGCGTGCCGGTGGTTTGTTGCTCGTGGCAGCATGGGCAAAGACGGTGACATCGAGCTTTCCTTGAAGACCATAAGGTAGGTAACCAGATATCCTCCTCAATATCAAGGACGTCCGAAATTGCGAACAAAGTCGACGTGTCTGCAGTTGTGTCACGGGTATTTTTGGATACAACCTCGGGCTAGAAAGAAGTTAGATAATGTTCTAAATTACGATCAAGTAACGCGTACTTTGGGTAGGTGAGATAAATACTTGGCCGCGAACGCTGGGAGGCCTCTTGAGCGTTCATGCAGTTCCCTACGAGCCTCGCCAATTGTCGTATTGATGCGAACGAGGTCCATAAGGCCTCCGGATAAAATCAATTTGTTGGTCGATGTAGGATGATTCCCATTTATCCTCGCTAAGACATGTTTGCATGACTTCATGGAGCATGTTACCCCAAACTAGAGCAGGAGTATAATCGGTAGAAGAGCGTAASAAGCCTGAAAGAAGAGGTTTCCGCCGACATTGCGAAGCCGTTGAAACTGCCGTGATTGTGACAAGCCRATCCGGATAAAATTGACCTTTGAAATGGTGGTGATTGAAAGTCGGTTATCTGATGAAGATGGTCGCGACTGCGCGAAGGTGCCGATGATATGAATGGTAACGCCTGGGTTGAAATTCGTATGTGCCCAGTCATCATGTAATATGACCATACATGGCCCGGGCTCTCGACTTGCAATGACTTTCGGGATCTATGAAAAGTGTCAGAGAAATGACAGCGAGAATTAAGAGAATACGCGCTTTTTGACACCGGCCCATGGAGTCTAGTTCGTCGATGCTTTCAACGGTGCATCTGGTATGATCCAGAGGCGTGAAACACGAATGTGTTGGGATCCCAGAGAAAGTCGTCGAACGCGTTATGACGTTCATTTTCTGCCCACGATCACAAATTGATCACGAATTTGCCACGAACAGTGGATGTCGTGGTTAACGCTCATGGAATAAATGTCATCCATTGTGGCCAAATCGTCTGAGTTCAAAGAACAAATAGTCCTAATGGTTTTCTAACAATACAATAGGTCCTTTCACTTCTTCAGCATATTATCGTACACAACGACTTCTTGACAGTCCTTCTGGAACACAAGTTACACAACATGAAACAAGCGTTGATCTCTAGAAAGAAATTAGCACAGGAGTTGCCAGAAAGGACATTTGATACTGAAAGCCTGGATCTTTTTCTCTTGGAATGCTCGTGCGACAGTCAAGAAAGATATAGTCAGCCATATCGCCCGACTCCAGCCAGGCTCCATAGGCTCCCGGCTTCGCAAAACGAGAACTATGTTCTGCCAACCGCCCACCCTCTCGAGTGATCTCGACGTCCCATTTCACTACTGGAATGAAGAAGTCCATATGACCTGCAACAGGCGCCTCCCTTGCAGACSCAAACTCGGGACAAAGAACGTTCCCCATAGTGACAGAAAATACAGAACGACAGAACTCGTCCTGGTATTGCGCTTCGGATAGCTTGTCCGTGGGCCTATACAAATACACGTCCGTTTGCTCACTTGTCAATTGAGCTATCCGCGCAAGAGTCCATGTGTCAGTAAAACCCAAGATGAGAATAAGCTGGCTTTGGTAGCCGTAGAATGGACTGTGGTTTACTAATTCTACACTTATGTCGATGAACTTACTATAATATACACGTCTGAGCTACCTATGCCTCCTCGTTAATCAGGTCCTGTAAGATCGGCCGTCCCTTGAGAATGCCCGCCACAGATCTGTTCGTTCCGCCCGTCTTCAATTTTTTTCTAGCTCTATTCTCTCCGAGCAACGCGTTCTCCTTGCCTCTCAATTCGACCTCCTCTTCAACATCGTCGGCAAGACGTTTGATAGGTTTATGGAAGGCCAGCTGACTTGCATCATTCTTGGCTGATTGAGATGGCGCCTCTTGATCTACATCCATCGAACTGTTGTGCTCAGCGGCGAAGGCATCGCGATGAGCAATTTCAGCTCTAGGAGGAAGTTGCAATATCCACCCGTTCCCTTCCATCAATTGAAAGAAATCGTCCAGTAACTGAACTGGCTGTAGTGTAGACCGCGAACCGAAAATGACCAACTTGCAGCGCGCCCGCGTGAAGGAAACGTTCATTCGCCGCCAGTCTTTCACAAGGTCACCCGTCTGCAACAAAACCCGTCAGCTACTATGTCTCCACGAATACTCGGATACGCACATGTCCAGCATCGTTCGATCTAACCATCGAGATAATGATGCACTCCTTGTCCCGCCCTTGACTCCTATCCGCGGTAAGGATCTCAATACCCGCCCGATGGCGCAAGTGCTGGGATATCAGCTTGATCTGCTGTCTGTATAGCGAAATGATGCCAATTTGGTCTTCGCGCACACCGCTCTGGAGCAAAGATTCTACTGTTTGGTACACCAGTTCAGCCTCGACCTTGTTTTGGACGAGGTCCCCAGCTCTAGAGTCTTTAGCAGGAACGAGATCCGTATCGACAAACACTGCTTTCGTACTAAATATTCCATCAGTCGGCAGTCCAAACGCAGTATGTAAATCTCACCTGGGCGATAATAGTCGCCTAATCCAACATGCCCCGTCCTCACTTATACCGGTACGSTCCAGCTCAAAGCGCGCAATGCAACCTTGCTCTGCGGCCCCATGGAGTCGATTRGAAAACGACCAGTCCGCTATTTGTAAGCTTTGTTTCGCTACTTTCTTATTGCCACATCTGAGCCGGTCACCATAGATGAGCTTGTTCGAAAGCAGCATGATATCTTTGTTCATTCTGTACTGGTGTGCGAGCTCGATGATGGCCTTCGGATGGGCGTCCGACAACAGTCGGAACAGYGAGACGTCTAATCCTCCTTCTCGCGCAGCAGGGTTGCGAACCTAGAAAATAATTAGCGCCGAACACGAAGTTTGAGAAGTTTGCACCATACCAGAGGCGGCAGCTGGAAATGATCTCCAACCAGCACAAAGGTATCTGCGAAACGTAGCGGACCAAGGCAAGTCGGTAACGTAATCTGCGACGCTTCATCCACGATACAGAAGTCGAACTTGCGCCGGCTGAAGAGAGCACTATAACCAGTCAAGTGAATAACAAGTTTATTTGCATGAGGCTCCTCACGCACTTGTCAATGGACAAACATGTCGTAGCAACAACCGGCGGCGTCATCAATTGTCCTTCCAATTGCTCGATCGTCTGAGCGCGCGTGCGCGCAGAGAGTGTATATTTCCTGACTTGCGGATGCACCTGCATTGAAAACGGTTACAAAATATGTTATCTCGAAGTGTATTAGATTTGACCTTATCCACATTGCCGAGTCTTAAGACCCCAAAATCGCACAAACCATTTGTTGTATTGTTCTTGATATTGCTCATCGAATCAAGTTTGAGCAATATAGTATCAACAGCGGAATGCGTATATGATGTTAACAAGACTGTTTTCCCCAGTTGGACGAGGATACAGATGAGAGCCGCAATAACCGTCGTCTTCCCAGTCCCCGGCATACCCAAGACTAGAGCATAGTCTTGTGCGGAGATGATCTTCCTCAGAGCATCTATTTGCGTTTGATTGAGTCCCAAGACCAGCTCATTCTTTTCCATGTTGGGGCCATCAGGTTTCACCGCCAGCCTGGCCTCGACCATCAACTTCCTCAATAGTTTTTTAGCTTGCGGCGGCACGTCGTTGTGGAATAATGGCGCTCTCAGATCAACCAGGAGCCCTCGTAGGCGTTTGTTTCTCCCATCTTCGTCATCAACATAGAAAAGGTGGGCGAGATTATTTCGCATTCTGCCCATACCGCCAAACAGTTCGTCTCGGTCAATACGGAAAATAAGTTCATCTTCGTCGTCCTGCTGACCGGTTGTTAGAGATAACTTTGCTTTGACGGAGTGGGGCGAAAGATCGTGATCTACGCCGATAGTGATACCAGTGGTCGTAAGTTTTAAAACGTAACCGCGTGYGAGGGCGAGAAGATGTGGCTCTACTGATATAGTAATTGCGTCACCGACGTTGATATGACCGTTCAAGAGAGACAGTTCTTGGGATAGGGAATTTGTTGATGATGTATCGCTAGATTTCTGTTCGCCGTGTCAGAGGAGAAAAATCATAGAATTTGAGACTCACTGGATATTCAGTTGTTGCCTGTGTCTTGTAAGTTGGAGACCGCATAAACCGATAGGTCCGTTTATGAATCTTCGTAACGCTAGCGGAGGATGTAGTGGCTAAGCTGCCGACATCACCCTCAGCGTCAAATTTAGTTTGTGACAAGGAATTATGCTCGTCAGCCTCGCTAGAAGGATCGAACGTGGTGTCCAAAATCATCCCGGCGAAGCAACGGCCTTTCCTTTCACGCTCTTCGGCTCGTAATGTCCATAACTCTTTCTTAAATCTTGGAGAATACGCATTAGACAATAAAAGTGAATAAGACATAGAGATCATTTACCTTACTATATCGCGTTCTTCAAATGATAAGAGCGCTTCCCATTTCTTGAAGAAATTACAATGGGAAGCGGTGAGGTGCGATGTCTTCGATTTGTAGATATCCGCTATATGAGAATCGTGATCAATGACGTTTTCCACTGCCTAAAGAATCCGTGAACAGTATTTCGATGATAAATGGCGAAGCCAACCTTACGATACAGCATGCAGGTGTCCTGGACATAGCACCTCTTACACGTCCGCTCGTCATCAATAGTAGGAGGTAGAAATGAGTCCTCCAGCTCAACAATCTTCTTTGGGTCGGAAAAGGTTTGTGTCGATATAACGTCCTCCTCTTCGCCAGCCTCGCCCCCCCTTCCGGCTCGGATTCTCTTCATCATCCAAGACGCCAACTCGTTTCTTGTCGTGATGAGAGCCCGGACTTCATTTCTACTCCTTGGAACACGAACGACTTCTTCGCTTTGCGTGTAGTAAAGAAGACCGGCAGGTACGTCGGAAGCATAGCGCTCCCCCGCCAATAGGGTGTACAGCATTGTTTGGGCACGATGCTCCATTCCGGCATTTGCTCGACCTGTCTTGATTTCGAAAGGACTTGGGCCAGAATTTAATAGTTCAACCTTGGTTGCAGAAGGTGCATTGAAGAAAACATTTGAACGCGAACCAGAGGTTTGGTGGGAGCGTGCCGGTGGTTTGTTGCTCGTGGCAGTATGGGCAAAGACAGTGACATCGAGCTTTCCTCGAAGACCATAAGTAGGTGACCAAATATCTTCCTCAATATCAAGGACGTCCGAAATTGCTAACAAAGACGGCGCGTCTGCAGTTGTGTCGCGGGTGTTTTTGAGTACAGCCTCGGGCTAGGAAGAAGTTAAATAATGTTCTAAAATACGATCAAGTGACGCGTACTTTGGGTAGGTGAGATAGATACTTGGCCGCGAACGCTGGGAGACCTCTTGAGCGTTCATGCAGTTCCTTGCGAGCCTCGCCGATTGTCGTATTAATGCGAACGAGGTCCATAAGGCCTCCAGATAAGACTAGCTCAATCTGTTCGTCGATGTAGGATGATTCCCATTTATTCTCGCTAAGACATGTTTGCATGACTTCGTGGAGCATGTTACCCCAAACTAGAGCAGGAGTATAATCGGTRGAAGAGCGTACCAAGCCCGAAAGAAGAGGTTTCCGTCGACATTGCGAAGCCGTTGAAACTGCCGTGATTGTGACGAGCAGATCCGGATGAAGAATAATGAAATTGTCCTTTGAGTTGATGATAATTGAAGGTCGGTTATCTGATGAGGATGGATGCGGTTGCGCGAAGGTACCGATGATATGAATAGTATCGCCTGGGTTGACATTGGTCTGTGCCCAGTCATCTTGTAATATGACCTTACATGGCCAGCGCTCCTTACTTGCAATGACTATCAGGATCTATGAGGTGTGTCAGAGAAATGAACGCGAGACCATTAAGAGAACACGCGCTTTTTGATACCGCCCCTTGGAGTATAGCTCGTCAATGCTTTCAACGGTGCATCTGGTGTGATCTAGAGGCTTGGAACGCGAATGAAAGTTCAGCAAGGTGGGTTCTGAGAGAATATTGCTCCTGTCCCGATCCTGCACGCCTTGCAATACGTCGACATTGTCGTCTGCAGAGATAATATGGCGAATTTTCTTCAGCGGGGAGGTTCGGGCCTTGTTGGGCTTGCGGGGAGAATTATCAGGGGTGAGTGTGGGATCCCAGAAAGAGTCATCGAGGTCGGCTACAAGCGTGGCGAGCGAGTCGTCCTCGCCCACTGCTCCCATTTCAACGCGTTGACTGTCACAAACGCGTAACGTCACGCGTTGCGCAAGGCATCGTCGGCAATCGCCGATGTTTGAAAATATGCACAAACAACATCAAGATGGAAAAGTCGGCATGTGCGTTGCTGCCCATCTTCTGACTCGTGCATAGTGTACGAGTCTTCGTCGACAGATCCGCAGACAATCGGGCCTTCTTCAAAACCTTTGTGGTGGCGAAGACCCCCTTCGGTATCGGTGTAGCCGGTCGGCAAGGTTATCCGAGCCACTGCTTGTCGATTGCGCCCTGCTTCGTAACTGCTAGTTATTGCAACTATGTGGCCTTCGTGGTATTGCGTAGATCAGGTCCCTTTTGGATCGTCCTGGTCTATTGCTTTGGCCTGCGGACACTCACGTCGCTTCGCGCGGCAACTCGGATTTGACTCCCCTGGGTTGGCAAACTTGTTTGTCAGTCCAACCTATGCTAATGGTTCCTGAAGTGTCCGCCATGTGCGAACTTGACCAATCGAGAACTAGCATGTGGTGGGGAGTACTGAAGAGGGGTGAGTGGGGCACTTGCATACGAGCCGATGTTGTCTGTCTGTCCGCAATTTTTGGAACTTTCTCTTTCTGAAATGTAAACCTTCTGCAAGTTGCATCGGATGCGACTGATTGGTGCACTGCGCGTGCGATCACTGGACTGACGGAGGCCTAAGGGTATATCCTCGTGGACAGACTTTCGTGGAAAGATTCCTTACAAATAGAGTATATGTATATACATACGTAYCGTATTAGCAGCCATGAAATGTGAATGTTGGTTGTTTATCATCAGGTGTGCTCAGCGTCGTTTGACCTGGTTTGCGCAGGAAACTACTTATCTGGCATAATCGGGACCTACCACGAGATTTTCAGGTGCGTAATTGATCGATCAYTTGGATACGCCTCACAAAGTGAAAATGCTCTTACTTAGCCCACTCATCCTCAGAAAGTTGACTACTGGCTCTGGAGTTTTCTATGGCTTCACGTTTCGAAATCGACATACCCAACCAAGGCGTGAGATACCGCGTATGCACCGTGCAGTTCGGTGCTGCGAATTGTCCTGATCGAAAGAAGTACTTAAATTGCATCATCGGGTCTCATAACATGGAAATAGGTCCTTGGCTAATAATGGCCTCCAGCGAAATCTTATAAAAATACTGGTTTGTCCCGCCCATTTATTCAACGCTCCTCCGCTCCTCCCCCGCCAGACCCTTAACCTTGGTGGACTGGCTCGCCAGATCCCRCTATTGATACACTTTCTTTTTCGAGTCCGGCGATATCCCGTGTCCCGCCTGTCTGTCTAATATGAGTACATCCACCTTTGCAGGCCTTGCAGGCCTTCTCGTCGCTCTTTTCATCTGGCTCCGAAAGTCTAAAGCTTCCACGGCGTCTCTGCCACCTGGCCCGAAGCCTCTTCCACTGGTAGGTAATATCAAGGACCTAACCTCCAAGGAATTGTGGCTCCCCGCCACTCGGTGGGCGAAGCAATACGGTCAGTACTGCAGAAATGGCTCTAGGCGGATGCTGAGTCCTGCAATTAACAGGTGATGTTGTCTACCTGCATATATTTGGTCAAGGCTTGGTATTCCTCAGCTCACCTGAAGCGGCATCTGACCTCATGGATAAGCGGGGTGCTATCTACTCCGATAAACCGCCCTTGGTAATGGCTGGAGAACTGTACGTATACCTCCAACGTCATCATGTTGTAAGATAAGGTGATTACGAAACACGCTTAGTTGCAATTGCAAAAATATGGTACTTTGCCGATATTTCTGAGGCAATACTATGTTCTAATCCAGCTATTAGGTTGCGTTCACCCGATATGGCGACCAGTCGAAACGTCAGCGCAAAATTTTGCACAAGGCCCTGGGAGCGCCCGCTATTTCGACGTACTATCCCCTCATCATGACTGCAACGTCCGCATTTCTTCGCCGATTGATCGCTGATCCGCTGAACTACATGAAGATCACGCGCAGATACTCAGGCGGCCTAACTTTGCTTGTCATCTACGGATATGAAGCGGTTTCAGAAAACGACGAATTTCTGGAGCAAGGAGAGGACTCGCTCGATCTTCTCGCCAATGAAGTTGCATCTGGTGGCGGTATCTGGCCCGTCGATGTCTTTCCCTTCCTTCAGCATCTTCCCCACTTCTTGCCTGGCATGAGTTTCAAACGCAAAGCTGCGAAGTGGAGAGCACAGTTGGAAGAGTTTGTTGACAAGCCATACGAGTACGTAAAGAATGCCATGGTACGTTTGACCAACCGCTGCCTGTTTTGCGTCTCGCTCACATTTTGTGAAGAAATCTGGAGATTACAAGTCATCCTTCATGTCAACGATGTTGGAGGACCAGGCGGGGAACGTCAGGCCAGAATTCGAATTTGACCTGAAATGGACCGGTAACTCCATGTATGGCGGAAGTTTGGATACCGTGAGTATCAGACGTTTGGAACGGAACGTACCTTGATTATTCATAGATGACTACGGCTATTTCTCACTTTTTGCTTGAAATAATGGCGCATCCTGAGGTACTTGAAAAGGCACAGAAGGAAATAGACACCGCTGTCGGCAGCGATCGTCTTCCTACATTTGAAGATAGACCAAGGTTACCTTACGGTGCGTTCTTGGCATATTAGCATGGCTTAGGAGACGTCAACATGTCCTCGTTTCAGTCGAAGCCGTTTTACAGGAATTGTGGCGTTGGAGTGTATCCGTTCCGCTAGGTAAAGATTCTGCCATTCTCTCAAGGATGAGGCACAATTACAATAGGTCTACCCCACCGTCTGATGGAAGATGATGTCTATAGAGGTATGCATATCCCCAAAGGCTCCTTGGTAAGCCGTATCTATTAATGTTATCGGCTGCTGGCTCATGAACGGCAATATAGATATTCACCAACTTATGGTTAGCTCGGCTTCTACGCTACAATATTATTTAAGCAATGGTGACTGCTCTGCAGGGCAATTACTCGTAATGAGAACCTCTACCCAGACCCATTCAAATTCGATCCTGGACGATTTATGGGATCACACGAAGAAGTCCTCAAACGTCGAAAGAACATCCGAGTCAATGTTTTCGGATTTGGTAGAAGGTACTTTGAATAAAYAGCTGGTTCTACGTATGCGGGTTGACGTCTACTCAGACAATGCCCCGGCCTGCATCTTGCCGATTCATCCATTTGGCTTCTGATAGCATGCATGATGGCAACGCTGAGTATCAAGAAACCCGTTGACGAAAATGGTAAAGTTATTGAGCCGGTCCACACATTCGACAATTCTATTTTCCGGTTRGTATGATTCAAAATATTGTTCTTAACCTAACGTACCTTCAGGACACCCACTCCATTCAAATGCGATATACGCCCGAGGTCTGAGAAGGCTCTCATACTGATTAAACAGTCCGAAGTTATCTAAGTCGGTTTTAAAGTGCACGTTTTGGTTTTATTCGTCCCCTTTCTCTGTTTGTTTATCAAGGACAGTACTTACTTTTAGCATCCATCACGGCTACCCATAGCATTAGCAACCCTTAATCTGGAAAACCTCTTCGCACCGGCTAAGTTAGACTGATATTTTGAATTGTGACCGGTGATCACCGTTTCCCTGTCTCTCACGACTGTCCCGCCACCTAAAAATTCGTGAGGGCGAACCTGCGTTGCACATGGTCAGTTTACTTTACGTAATTCCGCTGAGGACAGGCGTAATACACTGTGATGGYTCTGGCGAAGGGCGAGAGCTCGACTCCTTTGAGAAGCACATTTTTCCGTCGCGGCGATTGCTCGGCAGCGTTTTGAGTACTATTCATTCCGATCCTGGAATGCGACTTTAATTTTGGCATGTGCCGAGTTCCCAGAGTTCCCTGACAAGCATCAAGTGAAAAACTGGATCTGACTGCTCAGTTGTGGTTTGCATGTAAAAAGGTACACGGTGCACGGGAAAACAGAGGCTTGATTGACATACCAAGGACGACAGGAATAGGATGTGGTGAAGATGCGCTAACTGATATCAATCTGGCAAGTACGAAAATGGTATTGCATTCAGTGCCTGTCATCTCACCAGGCTTATCAGTACACTTGCATTCCCCGGATGAACGTTCTACCCGAATGGAAAGTCGCCGTCCCAAGACCCTGCATGAGGTCCTTTAAATAACTTTCAATTGTGCAGGACACACTTCCGACTTGTTCTGTTGCCCAGTCGACCGCCCGTCTGAGCTGACGCCGATCCAGCCACAACGCATATAACTTATGTCTGCAAATTCGACCCTCTCGGCTGGTGCTGGAGCCGCCGGAACGGCACTGCCAAAGTTCGACGACACGCTGGGCGCGCTTCTTATAGCAGGTCTTTTTGCTCTTGCGTACGTCGGCCATGACTTTTGTGTCGTGCATTGACGATTGTTTGATGTTTTCAGCTTGTGGGGGGTGATATGCGTGCAAACATTCACGTACTTTATGGCCCCTACGCGAGATCGCCTTGCTATGAGAATGATCGTTCGTTGACTTGCTTCATTTTTTGATCAACATTCTGATTGGGATTTTCTTTTATAGATCGCGGGTTTATGGTAAACCGTCTTGCTTTCTTGATCTATCGAATCCRCCGTTCAATCCGTTTTCGTTCCAGGCTGTTGGACGCGTTTGACTCGGCCCTCGACTTCCATATTCTTTATTATTATTTGGTTACCAATTTCATGAATCCTCGCGCCATTGGAACGATAATCTGGTGCGTGCGCATGGTCATTTTGGATGTCCAACAGCATCTGAACGTTAGCCTAGGAGTCTCATTGTAATATCCATTTCCTCATCRCAAGGGACAAAGTTTACCATTTCACATTCTAGCTTCATGTAGCTGCCACGGTGCGTTATCTTTTTTTGCTTCGTTGTGAAGACACTGATTCGCTACAGGTATTATCGAATGTCATAATCCGAGCGATGTTCACGTACAAGATTTACAATCGTAAGTGGGTATTTCACCTTGAAAAACGATTTACTCACATGTCCTTAGTTAGCAGGAAGAATAAATGGCTTACAGCTTGGCTTGTGAGCTCATTCCTTGCTCAGTATCGTTGCTTGCCGTTGACCGCTGCACTAAGATAACCATCTCCACGCTGGATCTGGGTGAGTTTCGGTATACCCCAAATGCATACTCATATTAATCGAGCTGGTCAATCTTAGTCATCGCGATCTGTATGTTCATTCGATCAGAACGCGCACTCTAGCTCACATTTACACCGCCTGCAGTCATCTCTGTGAAAGCGTAAGCTTATTGTCCCACATCCAGCATAACATTATTATTGATTCTTGTTGCAACAGTTTTCGCTCGCCAAATTGGGCTRGTCTTGAAAAATATGCGGTGCGTCAAGCGCTTTGTGGCCATCTATAAGACTTAGTGGATGTCAACTCAGAAATATATGTACCTCGCATTCGTCACTGGGACGTTGAGCGATCTGAGCGTTTCCGCATCGTTATGTATATTGCTGTATCGCTCTAGGACTGGGTTCCGCCGGTACGCTGCCATTCAATTTTGCCTTACTAGAGCCTTTACCAAAATGGGTTTTCCAGAACCGACAGTCTTATCAGAGTCCTCTTATTCTACACGCTGAACACAGGAACACTTGTATCGTGAGCTTTGTCACCGTTCACGAAAGCCGACGCTTAACCCCGTCAGTATCGCCGCTACGTTTGGCACGGTCTGCTAYGCAGTCATGCCTAGAAATTTCATTTTCCTAAGTTCGTGTCTTGTGTGAAATCCTGCTCCAGCTACTAACAGGCCAACGACAGTCTCCTACCTCTCTCAAAGCAAGCGTAAGTGGCGGTTTTGCGCTATGTTGGCTGTGACTCATGTCATGAATACTCCCAGTGTATATTAGTTCATACCTTGCGGGGATGAACGCGCGCACGGAGCTGCGGGACAAGTCTGCGGATCTCTCCATCCATCTCTCGGAACTATCCCAATATCAGCAATATCCTAGACTTGAGGATGCCATGTTAGCCAGCGACAGCGGCACAGGCTACGAGAAGGCAAGGGTTTCCGTTTCATTCATTTCGTTTCAWGTTTTAAGTGCGGGCTCTAGACTCGTACTCCCGGCGAAAGGCTAGCCATCTCTGTGCAAACACTGATAGATCACAAAGTGGAAAGCGGAGAGGGCGCGTTGCTGCCGAGTTCGACCAGAACGGGTCCAGGGCGAGCGTTCTAAAAATAGACAATCAATTCTGGCAAGCGCGCACGCATACCTGTGGGATCGCTTGAAGGTGCTGTACTTGTTGTCKTATTATTTATCTATGTAACATGGGGCCGGAATCCTGTACTTATGCTGTAGAATTGCAACACCTTACCTTGAGTCGTCCGTCGGAAACTTCCCAGTCATTGTCATTGATATTCTCGTGGCTGTCAATTCGGATCACTTTTTACGTTATGCCGCGTTGGGCAGCATCACTGATCGTGGTGTGACTGTGGGGGATGACATCAACGCTGAACCACGGGTTCATCAAGAATCAGGAGCATCTTCTGTGAATCTTTGTTGTGACGACTGGCTTGCATAAAACGAGTAAGTGGCAGGTTTTGAAAGCAGCTACAGCTGCGCGCTATCACGGGCAAGAGATGGAGGGCGATGGGCAGGCCGCCGCTTATTGGCCCCATCAATAACTGCTATACCTCAAGGAGAATCACGGTGCTCCAAAATCAACTATCAGAACCCGACTATCAAGCTGGCTAAATTGTGCGGGAGGCTTAAGTACCGAGCTGTTCTGCTGCACCCAGGCCGGAGCCTCTGCTACTTTATTAACATATCCGCATGTCTGCCGAGGAACTAGCAGCTTCGTCCGGGGCGCCGGTGGGCGCTGGCATCATGCCGATGCCAGGATTCGGTAGCACGCTTGGGGCGCTGCTCACGGGGGGTCTGTTTGCCGTTGCGTACGTCCACCTAGTCGGTCTGCTGCCGCCAAGCAACCCTAACAAGCTGTTTTTTTTTTCAGCCTGTGGGGGGTGATATGCGTGCAGACTTATACCTATTTTATGAACCAGCCTCGAGATAGGCCTATCCTCAAATGGACTGTTCGTCACTCCGTTTTTTATTGTTTGATTCTGCTAACAACCTGCTATCAGATTCTGGGCGTATGGTAAATGTTATTTTGTGTTCTTTGGGGGTGCCAGGTCGCTCATGAGCAGCTCAGGTTGCTGACAACGTTCGACTCGGCGTTGGTTTTTGACATTCTTTATTACTATCTGGTTACCAATTTCGCAAACCCGCTTGCTATGGAGGGGATAGTTTGGTGCGTGCAACCATGTATTTTCAGACAAGATCTAAAGGACAGTCTAGGAGTCTCCTTGTAATTTTTTTCGTTATTTTCCTTGTCCGCAAGTAATCACGATTTCGCGTTGGTCTAGATTCACGTAGCTGTGACGGTGCGTCCATTATTTCTTAGTATCATGTTGGGTCGCTGAGATGCAGCAGTCATTATCGGATTTTGTTATTCGAGCCATGTTTATATACAAGATTTATAATCGTGAGCTGCCGCATATCCTCGCTTGCGTTTGCTTACTTTCATATATAGTCAGTAAGAAGAATATATGGCTCACAGCCGTGATTGTGAGTTGTGTATGTTGGTTGGAATTRCTCGTGGCCGTTGACCGCTATATCAAGATGGTACTGTCGTTGTTGGATTTAGGTAAGTCGCAATCTACCTGTTTATGTCAATTGACGTTAAACCCACCAGTCGTTGGAATTTGTAAGCGCCATTTGGTCATGAACGTGCGTTCGGCTTACGCGAGTCTATAGATATTTCAGTGAAAGCGTAAGTCTACGTCATCGTTAGCGTTAGCGGCGTTATCTTATCGGAACAGCTTTGGGTTGACATCGTTTGCCACTGGAGGGTTCGCCGTGCGTCATGAAACTAACGGGCCTCTTTCTCTTACGATGTTGTCGCACAGAAAATTCTGTATCTCGATTTTGCCAGCAGCACAGTGAGCAATCTGAGCGTCGCTGTATGCCTGTGTGTATTGCTCTATCGATTTAGGACGGGATTCCGCAGGTACGCCTACACTCACATGACATATTTATGAAATAGCAACGTGTTCCAGGACCGATGGCCTCCTTCGAKTGCTGATGCTTTATACCGTCAACACGGGAGCACTTGTAGCGTGAGTTTTGGTTTTGGTGTATTAAACCCGAGTTTTGACGTTATCAGCGTCACTTCTACCATTGGCCTGATTTTCTACGCCGCCATGCCCGACAACTTTGTTTTCCTAGGTGCGCCGCCGTGAATGGCTCGTCATGGCTGCTAACCATCTTTGCAGCTACCTACCTCTGTGTCAACAAGGGTGAGTGATGAGGGTGGTGGTTGCGACAACTTACAGAGATGTTTCCAAGTGTACGTGAGTTCGTACCTCGCAACGTTGAATGCGCGCGGGGAGCTGCGGGAGAAGATGTCTGATGCGCTGTCGGTTCATATATCGGAGCTGTCGCGGTATCCTGGACACGACACCAGTGACGCAAGTGGCCAAAAGGTTTGGTTATCCGTGTGTTGTGTGCGCATACTGATCTCGGTTTAGGCAACTCGCCGCGAGGGATTGGCAATCTCTGTGCAAACGCTGGTGGATCGGAAAGTGGAAGAGGGAGGGGAGGAAGTGTCAACTGCTTCAACGAGAGCGGGATCAGGGCGAGCATTCTGAGAGGATGCATGTTGCTAATTTACAATGACGCGATGTTGTCGGATGTAGGGGCGTCTTATCGCTGACCGGGCGTGCCCATGTTGATGGAGTCAGGTCTTATCTGCTCTGTGGCAAAATCGCCGCGTAGGCGCGCAATGCGGCAATATCGCGCGACCCAGAGACGTAAAGCCTTCTATCAGCGGCGCAGCTAAAGTCGCGCTTTGCTTTCCCCTCCCCAGTTACCTAAATCAAGGCATGCTGGGGATGGTTTATAGTCGCGAGTGTGGAATGCGGGGGGGAGCATCCTCTCTACCCGGCATGATAACAGCAACGGACGTGGTGTATCATGTACTTTTGATACTGATGTGGTCATCTGCAACGTTTCTGTTTGGGACGATTGCAACGTCCGAGGCAGATTTCCAAACGATGATTCAAATTGTGGGATGCCCTGCAGTGGGTTCTGACAATTCTGATCGCACTCGAGATGCTCACGTCGCACTCTAAAGTGTCCAGAAGCCGCAAGCATAAGCACGCGGTGGGTTGGGATCACGTGCGCGGCTGGAGTGTTTGTAGGAAGCTCAAGGTGTGTTGGATACCAAGCAAGGAGTGAATCTAGGTGTTGAATACTTCTAGCCTGGTCCTTGTCGTACGGATTAGACGCCGGGAGAGAGGGGGCGAGCGGACACCGTTGAAGACGGAGGAAGGGTAGTAGTACTGGCCTCGTGTACTACGCGGGCATGAGCACGACCATGAGCAGCAGCACTGAGTCCTCGTCGTCGCAGACGCTGAGCCCCTTCTTGTCGCCGTCTGTCTCCGAGCTCACTGCCGACGACCACCCCGACCTCGGTCAGTTCAACTTTGTCTTCCACACCCTCACCAATCTTCACCGTCATCCATGGATCCCTGCATTTGCCCGCGTCTTCCCCGACGACCCGCCCGCCACCCCCGATGGTTCTACAGTCTGGCACCAGCTTCCCATTCTATCCTATCTCGACTCTCATACGCCCTCAGAGCTCATACTTGGCCCCGCATGGGCGCCCCCTCAGCCCACMGAATCGCCCGGCCAATCGGATGACGATGATGACACAGAGGGTGCTCTGACCGTCGATATCGCCTCCAACGACGGCGACGAGCTTGATGTGTCTATCGGAGACGGCTCGCCCGATTCACACAGCGAGATCAGCAGCACCGATGGCGGGGCCATCCCGCCCATGTGGGAGTCGCCTGGCATGCGCATTGCGCTGTGCGCGTACTCGCCCGCCTGGGACTCGGAGGACAATCCAGACGAGTTCGGGCCATTTGACGGCGCGACCACCGCATCGTCTGGCACGAGGCCGACGTCGGGTTCCCTGGACAGAGACGCTGCAGGGACGCCCTCTTCTCTGCCTTCGTTCCCCGCCCACGACGACAATTCTTCGCCATTCTCAGACACCTACGAGCTGCTGGAACGCCCGGCGTCGTTGCCAGCCGAGTATCGCTTCTCTTCGCCGTGCAATGATAACTCTACCCGCTCCTCCTATTCCGTGAGCGCGTCGCCGCCCCAGAGTATAGTCTCCGACATCAGCCATCAACACGGCCACGCTGTACAGCCACAAAGTTTCGTACCCCACGACCATCACTACCAACATAGACGTTACTCGGGATCGGGCAGTGCGAGCACCGTCACCTCTGCCTCCTCAACGACAACGGCAACCCACGCAGTCCACGACCCCACGCCGGATCTAGAAGGCGCTGTCCTTGACGACTCGTCCATGGACGAGGAGATCCCCTCTCTTGGGCTGCTGGACGAGGCCCTCAAGTTTATCGCAGAGGAAAGGGCCCGGTGGGAGGCTCTGAGAGATGCCGGGAATCTATCGGGTGGCATGTCGAGCGACAGCGAAAGATGGAAGAACGAACTCGGTGAGTCACTTTTCGCTGCCTTTATACATATGCCCATTTATTCTAGTCGACGCCTACGCTTGACTGATGCCTTTATCCAGGAAGCGACTCTACTCAAAGTGCCTCGGATCTTTTGCTCCTTTCCCCCGCTTCCAAGGTCAAGACTCGAAAGAAGAAGAAAAGTACAAAAAAGACGATCGCTGGTTCAGTATCGGGGGCTGTGACTCCCGTTGTATCTATTTTGCGTCCCGATGGGACGATTGTCGGTGGCGATGCCAGCGGCAAGAAGCCAAGCGGGAGTGGCACGTTGACGCCTAGAGTCGACGAGACTCCCAAGAAGAAAGGGAGTCACACGCACTCGCGGTCTGTACCGCAGCTCAAGATCTTGACCGACCCCCCACAGGCGCAGGTTATCGCTCCGGATACGCACGCCAAGGGGAAACATGCCAATGTCAATATTGCAAATGCGCAGACCCACGCAGTCAACACCAAGCGTACGCGATTGCAGAATCTCGCCAAGCAATTGCAGGCGCTGTTCCCTCAAGACAAGGTTCGCCTCGACCACGTCCTCAAGTCGCTTGAGAAGCAGAAAAAGAAGAAGCACAAGGCGTCGGAGAGTAGCAGTGAAGAGAGGATAGTCCTTGAGGATGAAGAGGAAGACTTGGATCCTAGAGGAAGACCTCCGCGAAAGGGAGACCCATTGATTCACGTTTTCATTGATCAGTGAGTGATGCATTCTGTTATCGGACGCGCGGTTGACACCTTTTTCACAGTTCCAACATTCTTTTCGGTCTCTTGGCTCATCTTAAACGACACCCTCCGCGTAGACCGCTCCCTCCCACGCCAGCCATCAAACCCGTTTCGTCGGCTCCTGCGTCCCCCGCTGGCTCAGAATATACAAGTATACCCTCCGCATCCACCATACTCCCCCTTCCCTCCTTTGCCACTGCCCGTGCACGGATACCACCGCCACCTCCACCTCCTCCACCGCCGCCACCTGAAGCAGAACACGACACAAGCGGCGGCGGCGGCACGCAAGTCGACGGCGTCGCGAAAACCAAGCGGCGCGTGAGACACCTATCCCACGCG
>JNHV02000326.1:0-20562 GCA_001691785.3 Amanita brunnescens Koide BX004
CTGTAGCGAATATATACAGTTCTTGCCATTATCTATCTATTTTGTAACCTAATATCAGCCGCCGCGTAGAYCAATACAAAATGTTTGTCTAGGTGAAAACCTCATGTTCGCTTGGTGTCTCCTCCGAGTCGGATTTATTAATTAATCTATAGGATACATTGCTGTAGTGGTTATACATCACATGAGTGGTAATGGCCGGCGACATTGAGGGCAGAGATTCTGGGAGTCTCATCAGTATTACATCTTCGTCTCTGCAGCTTTACACACCTTGATTGCAAGCCACTGATTACGAGGCATCTAATCAGTAATCAGGATGATTAATTAAGAGAAGTACTTACCCTTTCCAGGCATTCGGTGTGCTATATTGGTCAGGCAGCATGTCAGGATGATCAATAAGGACAAAGGCTGTGTACTTACGAATAAATGATGACAAGGCGCAAGGCTGTATACTTTTCTAGAAGACACACCGCCTACACCCCTCTGCATCGCACTCAAAAGCGAGCTGGCACTCGTAGTTCCCGCGCCTTCTTTACGTTTTGCTGTGTTGCGAGATCCAAAACCAGAATCATCCCACCGCCCCTTCTCATCTGCGGAATGAGAATGCCGTGGCGAAGTTTCCATAATAATCGCATCCATGCAGATGGCACAATCACCCAAGCTCTGGTCCGGAGATTCCGGATCGGGTAAAGGTATGGGTTGATGATAATCATATCCGTTTGAAGCAGCRTACTAGCACGTCTCACGCTTTAGTCCGAGAGAATACAAGGTAATCACTTACGCGACGTGGGAGGAAAAATGAAGCTCCCAGCCATTCTTGTAACACGATGACTATGGCCTGGAGCGAAACGAAGATCGCCAGAATAGGCGTCCAGCCTGTAATCATAACTAAGCAGGCGAATTTGCAAGGTCAATGACAAAACGTACTCCGTGATTCTATCTCTAATACGTTTCTGGGGCAAGACAGGAAATCTAATATGAATGTCAGAACATTCCGAAATGCAATAATCATTCCACCTACATAAGAGAAAGTAGAGCCGGCATGCGGTCGTCCCAAAAATATACTCTGTTGCAAGTCCACTGGTCCGTCCTCGACGCGCAGACCTCACAATTTGCGGTAACCATATGGAGGTGTACGCGATGGTAACAAAGACAACCAACAATGGAGATAGGATGACTCTGACAATGAGAGTCAAGAAAACGAACAACAAAAGCCCTTACGAACGCGCGCCTGAGACTAATCAGAAAGAGTTACATATGTCAACTTACATAGGCGAGCCTGTGCGTCCGTCCTGATATGATGGATGAGAAAGGAAATGAAGGACCGGGAGTTGCTGTTAGTCGCAGTCTGCGTCACAGGCGTCGGCAGAGGGGTAGGTTGTTGAACAGCATTAGGCACGGCGCCGGATTCTTGATTACTATTTACAGTCTGGTCAGAGGGCGATTCGTTTCTCCGAGGAGCGGCGTTCGCTGGAGCTGGAGCTGTCGGCGTGGGTGGGCTTGCGACGCTTTCTGGTAATTGGATCTGATATATTAAGACAGAAAATTGCTGTTACCAGGGTAAGTGATAAATGTATTGTCAGAAACGGATGCATACGTACCGCCTCGTATACGAACAGCATGCAAGCCAAGAAGGCAGGTGCAGTTAATGAAAGCGACGGCCGACCTTCTGCTAAGATAGCAAACGTGATGTGACCTGCGAACGACACCGAATCAACGGTTGCCTGTGCCAAGAATGTCCAACGAGAAATCCGAGATATTCCGGAAGGAGATCGACTTTTTCTCGCCTGACGGTTGAAAAGAACTAGCATAGCAAGATATGCCATCGTTGCCAATCCAGCATCTTATTGACAGTTAGCTTCATTCACGTGCAGCCCTAAAGACATACAAGTGGTGACCTTCCGGAAAAAGGATTGTGACCTATATAAGAGTTATATGAACTTCGGACAGCGATCAGAAATATGGGCGCACCTTAAACCTTCTGTATCTTCAATCTGGTACAAGATACCACATTCCTTGCTTATCATCACGCCATCAATTGATAGCCTTGGTATTTTGATAGTTGAACTGCCAGTTGGGCGCTTGATCTCCTCTTCCAACTCTTGCATCAAAGTCTCAGGCACAGGCACAGGTCTGATTTGAGCATACACTGCAAATCGACATGCAGTCTTTGGATCATCTAGAATAGAATAAACAGGCGTTTGYATCGTTAACGTGACTGACCGACCATTGCTTGAGGAGTCGGAGTCCACAACACCTGCGTCTATCAATTTCTCCAATTTCTGAATGCGTGCCATAAGCTCGGGCTCAATCACTAGCGCTGTTTGATTTTTCAGCGCAGCGGGGACTATAGCGGGCAAAAATCGAATATCTATCGGTTGACTTCTCTAACGTAAGTTGTCAAAGTCTCCTAGTTTTCGGAAAACGTACCTGCTTGGTGCAGCGAAACCAAATATGGACCCCTCCGATACGAGATGAACACCTTCGAATTCAAGCCGTAAATCTTGGCTGTTATCTGTAAGTTCGATTCGTCCCTATGTTTCCCCTTCACTCTGGCGTAAACGAGCACAACGAGATTTCACATACATGTATGAGAGCCAAATCTGCCGACGAATCTACACTTTGTTGAATCGTCGTTGCAGGCTTCTCCCTGACACTAAAGGCTACCTTGCCCGATGTGGTCCAGTTCCATTTCCCCAGTCTTTCCACCATTTCTGTCGTATTAAAATCTGCCATGTACGTCTCCAACAAAGGCTTGTCAGAAACATTGCTTGGAGTTGCGAGAGCTGGTAACGATATGTTGCGGAAGTGCAGATTTCCATGGATAAATCCAGTGACATTGGGAAAGTATGACTCCTGGGCAGGGTTTAATTTCCTTCCTTGTACCCGAAACGTTTCTAGCAGAGAATCCATTAYTGGTTTCCTATCCGGCTAGGTCTGGCATTAGCCTTGTATAACCACAGGGGGAATATGGACACGTACGACTGTAAAGTTGGTCGAGGTTCCATTCAACCACGCTGTATAGTTGGATAGTTGGTGTGACAAGACCTGAAGGGCATCTTGGTAATGGTGTCGTGCGAGAAACTCTTCACTATTGTGGCTTGTAAGCAGGAAAAGCATAAAACATAGAAAGAGAAAGGAAGAAAAAGAGCTTCGCGGCCTCTGTTGCCTCGTGGATCCCTGGCCCTCCTCCGCATCGGATGACGGGTTATTCATGGCAGAGGAGGACTTGCAGCATTGGCAAGCCGTGTGCCGATTGGGAAGGTGCCGTCACATGTCACATTCATATCCAGTCACGCTGTTAAGCGCAAAGCCAGAAGCCAATGTTCAATCAGTCAGGCAGCAGGCGCTGGACGCATTTTAGTTCTGCATTGCAGCTCGCAGTACAGCGCTCAGCACACAAATGGACGTGAGCTCGCGTCGTGTTCAGGTGTACCGCATGCCTGACTGTAAGATCTAGATTCGAGGACTTTGCCGAATGCTTCCCAACATACGTCGAGGAGGATAGGAACGGCGCATCAGCCACGTTCAACAGCATTGCAGAGTACATCGAGGCTCAAAATTTTGTACGTAGAGTATATATTTCTAATGCTTCTCCGGCCTAGCCTTGTTCCCAGCGCGACCTCGACAAATTATTCAAGGAATACAATGTACAGGAGAACATTGACAATTTGCATCGAATAGTTCTGGAGGCGAAAGATCGTAAAGCGTCCGGCGAAATCCGAAAAGACTCGTGGAAAGAAGATCTTGACCCACGCGTCGCCGTCAGCGCCAGAACAATTCCGCGCTTAGAGGCCGAAGCGCAGCGACTTCGCGAAAGATTGGCTGCGGTGCGTCAGATTAATTTGTAACATGTTATTGCGCTAATCTGTATTCAAGTTGGAAGAAGAGAATGAACAACTACAGGCCACTATAGAAGAGAATAATCAAGCAACAACGACTGCTAACGAACGGTCGAAAGAACTTCTTGACAATCTGGATGGAGTAAGTTACCGATTGAGAACAAAGCCTGGCTTAACCGTAACCAATCAACACAGACCTGTGAGTCATGGACGGGGTTAGACTCCGATAAAATGGAAGCGTGGATGGTCCAAACTGCGGAATCATTGAAGCCTCCGTTGCGATCATAACTATATTACATCGGACCGTAGAATATCAATTCCGATTGCGTAACTTCTAGTCTATCATACAATCCATATTATAAGGGTGGCGCCACCTGGGAATCACCGTACATATAATTTAATTAATTCACGGTTGTGGCTCGCCACTGGGTGTCCGTAGGCAGTGCAAGTATGGGTATCGAAATGAAATGGAGCGAACAATAACAGCAGCGCAACGAATAGCAAAACAAGCGTTAGAGAAACAACTTCACCTCAGTCGCGGACGAAGCCGCAATTGGGGTTGCCAGCTACCCATCGATACATGATGCAAACTGACGAGGACCAAATCTTCCAGCTTTAGTCCCCTGTGGTGGGAGCCGTCTCCCACCCGCCATCTGGGGTCAGCACCGTCTTCAAGTTCACACCCCTGTCGTTCCTACATTACGATAAGTTTAAGTCGATGAGGCTGAAGTAAGTAGGACATACGCCAATAAACCGTTGGACACATTTTGCAACATTCTTGCATAATTTTGTCATGTTTATGGGGCGTGGTGGACTTTTAAAGTCTTTCGTTGGTATCTGTCGACTCCATTGCCTGTATCCAGGCCACTGCAACAGCGTATCAATAAAGAACAAAATCAAATCCTTCGGGGTATGTATTTACCTCCAGTCGAATCGATACACTGGGTCCTCGACCCTCGAAGACTTCCTTGTCGTGGTTAAGGAGACGCTTCGTACGTGAATGCAAGGCGTCCGTGAGTGGGATACCACATTCTTCGGGCCCCTCCATCCAAAAAATAATCGGAGGGTCTAGTGACACTTCCTCAATGTACCGCTTGATATCGCTGGTCGTGTGTGGCCTATACATCTTCTGGGGAATGAATTCAGCATTCCCAATCGCCACCGGGAGTTCGCGAGCCCTCTTCCAGTGGGTAACTTGTTCTTGATAAGTCACAGTCTGATGTACTTATGAGCCAAGACACCCAGTATATCAGGTGCTTACCTGAGCTGAACGAGGTGACGCCACTTGCTCCGGGTGAGCGCTTAGTATGGGTGCTATGGTGATAGGCGTCGTGGGCGCCGAAGAGATGCTTCCGCTTATATCCCATGGCGAGGAGAGATAAGGTTGCGGCGTGCTCACGACGGACGGAGGGGAGTGGTGACTCGGATGACTTGGAGAGTACATATTGATACTCGGTGTAGGGAAACGCACCCCAAGAGCAGGTGGCGCAAGGGAATAGACATGCTGGAAGGCATTATCTTGACTTATTGGAAGGAGTTGGTCCACAGTACTAGCTACCGGGTACCCGGATATATGAGGCTCAGTGTCAACCCATGCCCCCAGATCCTCTGGCGGGTAGGTGAAGACATTCTCCTGGAAATTAAATCAAGTCGATACACAGGTGCAGTAACAGATAAACATACCGATGAATAGAAAAAGTGCTCAGAGTTCCCAGCGTTGGAGGTCGATGCCATTGTGTTAGGGGCGAAATTCACCAGATCAGATATTTCATGAAGAGGCGAATGTGTGGTGTGTTCGAATTTGTATTGAGGAATGGAAAGGTGGGGGAGACTATAAGCCATGTTTTAACGAGGTAAGCGACGTTAGGCGTCTATATACTCACGATTGAATGACGTTGTGCAACGGGGTATCACTGCTGTAGAGCATAAACGAGCCTTTTGACAAATAGCTGTAGTCGTAGGGTGCCGTGATTAATGAGTCAAGGGATAAAGAATGCTGTGGAAGCGATGCCAGATTCGCTGGGTGTACAGCAGTACTTATAGTTTGCCCCGCGTGTTGCATGGGCAACGCCACGATATTCCGATTCCGAAGACAAAAAATACGGGCCCGATGTAACTTTGTTCCAAAGTTATCGACGGAGATGTTAGCGATGTCATCTAGGCGAGATCCAAAACGGGGAGCTTGACATGGGGTGCTTAACTGGCGCTAATAACTCGAAATGGTATAGTGTCTTTTCCGGATGGATTTCGTCCGGTTTTGTGAAAGTCGGACATGAGGCGGCAGCGAACAGCCTCCAGCCGCCCGCGTATTACCATTTCCCATATTCAGACGCGGCACCGCCACTGTCGCTCTCCGCAATCCCACACTCCGTTGCCGTATGTCCAGTCTCGCAGGAGCCCTCGATGAAACCCACGTCAGTTCCTATCAACAGGCATCCTATGCTTCTAGAGACGCCATCATGGGCTCTCCAATCAAGGAGGAGTATGATCCTCCCCATAAGATAGAGGGTGACCAGGATATGGACGACCTGTTTGGCAATGACCAAGAGGTGATTGAACCAAAACACGAAGAGTGGGGCACCGCACATGTACCGCATTGCCCAGCTAACATGCCCAAATCAGCGTCGGTTCGCCGACAGCCTCTGGCTCCGAATCCGAGAGACTCGCTTCCCCAGAAAGAGAGCGCAGACAAGCCCTCGAATATGAGGAAGAGGAAGTTCCGCCGGAGCTTGCGGTGGAAGTAAAGGAGGCCGAAGTGGCCTTTCCCAACATTCCCTTGCCCAGRAGCTCTGATAACAACGTGTGTATTACTCGTGAACTTTCCGCAGCCTACCCACATTTTTTCCAGAATTGGGTTATCAAGATGCCAAACTATGTCAGAGTAGATACTAAACCGTTCCATCCCGATACATATATCGGGCCGGAACAAGAAGAAGAAGAATTTCAACAGAGCGAGACCGTGCGCGAGAAAAGTATGTCAATCAAACTTAGAGTAGAAAACACCGTCCGCTGGAGATGGACAAAAGACGATATTGGTCGGGATGTGAGTCACTCTCAAGTCCATTGAACTTTCCATTAATATCAAAACTCAGATAAAACAATCAAACGGCCGCATAATTCGTTGGTCTGATGGAACCCTGAGCCTCCGTCTGGGGAAAGAGCTGTTTGATATTAACCAAATGATTGACACTTCTGGAGCGGTTCCAAGACAATCTCTTGGTGGATCTCAATCTCAATTTCAGTCTAGCCAAACTCGAAATAGTACCGGAAAATCACAAGGATTGACGTATCTTGTAGCCCAACACAAGCGCTCCCAAGTGTTGCAGGCGGAAGCAGTCATAACTGGCTACATGCAACTTCGGCCTGCCGGTATGCACTCAGAAACTCACAGAATGTTGGTACGCGCAGTGGGTCAAAAGCACAGCAAAGTGGCGCGGTTGCGCATGGCACCTGACCCCACCATGGATCCCGAGCGCGAAAAGCTGGAGTTAATGAAACAGAGTGCTAAAAAGTCAAGGAGAAAAGTTGATCAAGAGGACGGACTTGGAAAGCGCCGAAAAAAAAGGCATTGGAGAGAAACTGCCAGCAGAGATTGGACAGACGACGAAGAGGAGCATGCGGCTGGTTCAGAAGAGGAAGAAGACGACGGAATGGGCTCTCAGCGCAAGACGAAGAGGAAAGAAGCTACTAGAAAGGAGGAAGAGTATCAAGAGGACGACTTCGTTGTTGCAGACGAATCCGACGACGACGCTGCATATTCGGGAAATAAGAGGAGGCGAGGAGAAGATGCAGAAGAAGATGCATTGGAGAAACTGGATGCAAAAATCGAAGAACAGGAGGACACGGTAACTGGACCGCCTGAAGCGGAAGACACTAAGGGCGATGATATGGATGTTGAGAGTGAAGAGGACGAGGGAGAATTCCAGGTGCGCGCGTTGCGAGCGCGAAAGCGTGCCGTGAAGGCAGAGGAAGAGGAAGAAGAATGACCTGTGCCATACGTGACATACTATTGTGATACATGCTTGTCGGTTTTAGATATTTGATAAGCTCATAGTCTCATTCACCCTTGAGTTTCACTCTCATTGACGGGCTTGATAGACTCTACTACGTTTTGATTCTCTCCATTATCCTCCAAGATGTTACGGAGCGCCAGAATGGCGTGTTCCTTGAGATCTATAAGTGACTTAGCGCACTCTCCATATCAGCAAAAGGAGATAAGACTTACAAGGATTCCGCTCGTCGATGACGCACATGTTCATAATGATCTGTATCCCCCCACATTCTCGTATGCGATCCTGGACCTTTCGCTCCTTGTGGCATAAAATTCCAAGGAGGCGGACTAGATCTCGTTTAAGGTACGAAAATCCAGTCACGTCGTTAGTTTCGTCGTATGTCTTCACAGCAGATAATGGACCAGACGCTACTGGCTTTCCGAAATTAATTCGGGGAAGGAAAAGATCTAAGAGTCGGAGTGATTCTAGCCAACGTTGACATAAAATTGCAACGCTCGACAGTCCACACGCTACATACCTACCAAACTTTCCACTATGCCTTGTTTTCCGCGTCGTTGTTCGTTGAAGAAAATTTTGACATTCGTCTGGCCAGACAACTCGGATGACTTTGACTCAGCAGCGAGGGAAACTGTCACCATACACTGCGTCAACAAGACAAGGGCTTCGCAAGCTTTCGGGAGTCTGACGTCAAGTTCTTTTGGTATTGTGCCTGAATTCAGTGAGCCCGCATAATTGTAACAAGTAAATGTCAAACCAGTAGAACTAGACCTCAAGGACCTATCGATGGCGCCTTGAGCATAAGCAGATAACGAGAAAAACGTATTTGCAAATAGCGGACCGAGCCTTGAATGAATTTCATATCTGTCGGTGCTATGCCTCCGCTCCTTTGACTGCAGAAAAGAGTCGACAATTTTGAGCAGTGTTGTCTGGTGTGGCGTGACGGGCTCGTCTGTCCTGCCATTCTCGTTGTTATCGGACCGACATGAATGAGCGATGCATACACACATGGAGAATTTGGTATAAAGATCCGGCACATGGCCCTGCTGTATCAGTAGTGAGAAAATTTGATATCTATGATGACACTATCAGCATGGCATCACTCGGCGTAAATCGAAGGCTACCCGATATCAAAAGCTTGACCACCATCACTTTGCTCCTCTGCGTCATAAAGGCGGATCATACTGTCAAGAATCGTGATACATATCCGAGAACCTATAACCGTCTGGCATAGCAATTTTCTAAATCCGTCAATTAATTGTCTCCGAAACAAACGGGGTGGGCTTACGTCCTACGACTGCTTCCTTTGATACAATTCAAAATGAAAACGAGCACAGTGAGAGTCACTCTGTGATCCGGAAAAGACAACAGGCGGCTGTAAAGGAACGTGCAAACTCAGTATATGTACAGATCCCCATGAGTAACAAAACACACAGTAGTATTATTTGATCTTCGGGAAGGGTTGTATAGAATTCCCAGAGGATCGTCATCAGATTTTCATTGGATGTCACCACATTTGACAATGCTTGCGCAAGCATACAAACAAGGGGAGCAGCTAGGATCGGTTAGCAATCAGTGGAAAGGCTGGCAGTATACATACTCCGCTTATCCTCCACCGCAGACCATGAGGTGTAGTAATGCAGCAGGCGACGAATCTCAGGCTCGTTCTTACTGAATACCATTGTTCAATTGACAGGCATCGTCCATCATCGCGACTCACAAAGCTTGTTCCTGATTATGAGGTACACCAGCAACGAGGTTCCTGGTGAACCTCGCAACGCTGAGACAGAGATTCTTCAGACGTGGTTGCTGCACATCCGCCTCGTCGCCTTCTGAATCATCCCAGAAGGTGAGCTGAGTGCGGACTAGACCTTTCCACAGTTTTTGCAAGTCTGACCAGAGCGATGGATCCAAACCCAACTCTTCTCTGTATGGAATTGAGTGACTATAAGTGTAGATGATGACTATGTTGACCTCCTCTGCTTGCTGCGAGCTAGTTGGCCGGAAGTGGTGTCAAGGACACTTGTGAGAGATACTACGGCTGCATCTGAATTAATGTCGAAGCTTGCCATGACGAGAGCGATTGGAGGGACGCTGTTGGACGACATTGTAGGTCAAGGAAAGCATGTTTTACATAAGTTCGACCCTGTCACTCCCTGACTATCASATACGCCATGGCTGGCTCGCTAGCCGGTGGCCAGCTCAGTATATCGCTGGAGGACCATTTGGTTGACACTCTGCGGCCTCTGCATCCTCGGCTCCCAGACCACCTTGCCCAGGAACTGGCGCCATATCTGTCCACCTCACCTCCGCCAGCGATGCCTTACACCTTACTGTTCTCCATTTCTAGGTGGACACGCTCAGATCCCGGGCTGGAGGCATTACACACGCAGACACCATCTTTGGACCCACAGTCGTACTCAATGGTTTCTCTTCTAGCGGGGGCTACCACGTCGCCTGAGCGCTTTTTTGGGTCGTACACCCCTCCCAAAGACCCCGCAGAAGTCCAGGCAGGGAAGAACAGGGAAAGAAAAGCCATCACGGCGTTGCTGAACGCACTACTTAGTATCGTGGGTTCCGCATTCGCCACCTGGTGGGCAGCAGAAAAGTTGGGATGGCGAAACGAATGGGTATGCATCAGATTTTCCTGTGCAGTCGATTCATTTGATGTATTCCGTCGTTTTCAAGAGAGTTTTGTCGGGTCTTTTTGTCGCGATACTTGTCGCAGTTTCAGAGGGCGTCTTGTTTCTACTCTGGCAGTCGCGTGCTGAAGCGTCGAAGAGGAAGCGACGCTTGCGAGCTGCTRATCACAAAAAACTCGATACTGAGAAGGAAGATCTGACCCATACTGAAACGGACAATGTCGTATCGAGCTCTGCAACCACCGAGTATCACATTTCAGAGTTACGGCAACGGAAATAAACTGTCATCTATTCATATCTTCAATACCTTCATGAATAATGACAGATACCAGCCAGTCAATCCCCATACTTCGAGTCCATCCTCTAATTTACTATTATCGACGACGTCTGGAATGTGATCATCTTTCCGTTCGTTGATTGAATGCTTATCGTCCCGGAGTAGATCCGCGACAGAGATAGCCCAATAGGGCTTTCCTTCACGAAACATAGCTAGCCTTTGCCTTGTTGGGTCTACGATGGTGCTCAGGGGCAAATGAAAGACGGCTTCGACTTCAACCGTTGGCAGTGTCTCTCGAATGGTGCTTATATCAAAGGATGGAAATGGGTCTTCTGGTTTCATGGGATAGTTACGGTTGGGAGAATGCACGAAACCCTGTATAGTTAGATTAGATTCACTGTGCCCCGAATCGTACGAATAACTCACGATGAAAGGCCAGACGGTCATACCCCGGCGGTCCGTTTCTGGGGGAATGCAGCCAAGCACGTCTATCTGATCGGCATTAATGCTCAGTTCCTCTTGTGTTTCTCTTAGTGCAGCATGCTGTAATGAAGCATCTGTCTAAGCAAGTTCAAATGTATCTGAGATGTTTCACGGCGCGGACGCACTTCATCCATTTTCCCGCCAGGAAAGCTGTGCAGTGTAATTACAGGGCGGCTAATTATTTTCGGTGAAACGGGCATACCTTACCTCGCCAGGATGGCTCCGRAGTGATTTGCCTCTTACTTCAAGGAGAATGCCTGGATTCCCATCGATATTGCACAGGGGAATCAGGACGGCTGCCTGATTTGATTTGGGGTGGGGCTGCAAGGTCGGAGGTGCAACACTCCGAAGAGCATCGCGAATGAGCTCAAGGGAATTCGGAGTGAACGGTCGCGTTAACGAAAGGGCCGAGCTCGTGGATGACAGCGCCATGTTGCAGCACAGCGATAAGACCATCTATTATGGTATTTACGGCATCATTCTTTGTCCCGATTCAACGCTACTTGAACCATCCGACTTATCTTTCCCAGATTAATCACAACTGTATGAAGCGGGTTGAAATGTCCGTACAACCTTAGCGCGTGGGCATGGGAGAGAAATGGAAGCGCWTCACGATGAGTTTATACCGAATGCAGCACAGTGGCCCCAGGATTGAATGCCCCCGCAGCAATTCAGTCCCACGCGTAAGTTCTCCCGTGCCATCTCCGAGTGTGTCAATGGCCTAATACTGAYACAGTATCAAGATCGGTCCAGACTTGTGACTGGCCGGGTCAATTAGGTTACCTCCAGTGTGAGGCCGAATCCACGCGCCTCTTCCAATCTAGTTTGCCTGGATTTCTCTTGGTGTATATGTGCTGAACAATCATTGCCCACACGAGCATACCCGAAAAGAGCTTCATAACAAATATCCCCGAATACCGTGCACGGCTTCTTGATTTGTTCAGCACGAACCTGGTGACATATGCAAACCTTTAATGAAACCTTTTCYGAGTCAAGGAAAAATCCAAGAATCACAGTTCAACGGTCCGTGCACGTGCGCTGGCGTCCTTTCTAAATGCCATAACAGGATCTCTGGCCACGCTGTGAATGGTTTGATCTCACGGGAAAGTACGGATATGTTGACCCATAGCCCTAGTTGAACCAACTACCTGTAGCCATGGGTTAGTCGGAGGCATCAAAATCTACGGTGGTCAAACTTACTGAAAAAGATGAACGACAACATGCCGGTCCTTCGGGATTTTTCCACATGAGGCTCAACTGCTCCCCGGCAGTTATCTTTGCCTCAACTTTCACCCTTGTTCCGTCTGCGCGTTCAACGTTTTCATGATTTGAAACTAGGAATGCTGCAGGCGCCGCCACGACTTGTATCACGATTGCATACGAGACTTTTCCGCCCTTGGACTTGCATTCAATCCTAGGTTAATAGTTCCGTCAACAATCTGCCCGCTATTTTTGAACGCTAGCCAAATAGCGAGGTACCTGCCTCGTTTCCTATGCACTGAATAGGCTAGCATGCTAGCCCCAGTTCGAATCAAAGGTCAGGCGTCCCGTGTTTTGCGTCTTTATCGCGTACCCCAATAAAGAMCCGCTGAAATGCCGCAAAGGACAGGTGCGAATATGACGCACCATTGCTGTATGTATACCCATGAATAGATGACATGACATCGAAGACATGACAACAAACTGGACGTATAACTAACGATGCCATATGTGTTACTCTGGTTTGAAATTTACCCAGAATTGGCGTACCCTACCATGCGGCCAAAAAGCTAAAATCACGTACATGGCGCGGCGTGGAGTGTATACCCCAGGGTTCCCAGTATTCTTTACACCGATGGAGTTTACAAGAAGCGAACCTGAAATGGATCGCGAAAACAACTCTATGGATTCAGACATGCAGAATCAGGAAGCTAACCATATGTCAGTGTCAAATACGTACGAATTAGCGGATCACGTCTCATTTTCAGCATCTCAATCACATCTATGAGGTACTAGGTACGGCTCCAATTCTCTTCCTACGCCGAGGTTGTTTGTTCGCATTCCTTGTGGTAAGATAATTAGCTGATGATTTTAAGAAAACTTACCATAGGCCGGGCCAATGAAACCGATGGCATGCGGAGTTACGTTAATACGATGTGAAAGGTCATTGAACCCGAATTAGGCCCAATTTTCTTCACTTCGGACATGTTTGAGAAAGGGGGGATCTCTAGCTTTACCACATCCAACCCCCTCTTTTGACTTTTTGAGATTTATACACGTAATGGCGTAGAGACTGACCGTTGCGCAGCACCAATCGACGTTTCGTACATTGTGACTCTTACTGGCAGGAAGATCATTCAACAAGCAGTCAGCCCCGGCTGATCTCGGATTGATTTCATGGGATAGTTTTTGGTCTGAAGTGCTCAGGTGGACTCTGAAGGGCATCAGAACTTGGAAATTTGGCGTCGGCAATAAGCATCGGTCTCCCCTACGTAGTAAACCCTTTATTCTGCCCAATCTATGAACAACAAAATTGAAACCATACAGTCGTGCCTGCTAATCATGTACGGCGAATATGAATAAGACTGTCCAAATGATTGAAGCCCCGTCGAGTTGAATGATGCCAATGTCAAGACGTAAAATCAACAAATGGGAGATTGAGAATTTATCCCGCAACTCATCTCCTCAAACTCAGAAAAGAATAAGGTACCAAACAAGTAACCAGCACATAAAACGTGCATAAGACATGAATCTGAGTTGAAATTACTCACAACTCATCGCAGAAAGGAAGATCGTCGTCGTCGTCCGGAGACGGCGAAGCGGCTGGTGCGGGAGTACTGGCAGATGGGCGATAGGTAGATGGCTGGCGGGTCGGCGAGTGATGTGCATGGACGCCTGTTGCACCGGAATTGGCAGGAACAGCAGTTGAAGGAGGAACCACCACTACTCCGCCAGATGGYGTTGCACGAACAATGTCAAAATTCGCAACGCAGAGGACCTAAAAATCGTAGATGAGATTTGAATCTACTGGTTTGAAAGGACAAAACAACCTGGCCAATGTAAATGTTGGTGCACGACTCGTTAATTTGAGGGTTGTTATGGTGGAGATGAGCAGCGGTTATCCCAGTCTCGGCTTGGATRCTATCGCAGGTATCTCCACGTCTGACGGCGCGGGTCGCTGTGCAGTCATTTCCTATGATCCCGAGGCAGATACGCTTGTCTGTGTTGAGCTCGGTACAGCCGGGAGCGATAATGCCTTCATTAACGGCGGCAAGCTGGTAACTAAAAATAGCTTATCAATTTTGGCGTCTGATTATCAAAGAGACAACGCACGTCGAGACGTTGTGTTCTCGGGAAATGCTGTCGCAGGTGTCCCCTTCCTTCACGACATATGTCCTGCTGCATTTAGCTGCAGAGACGTCTGTTGTGTCGTGTGTTGCAATGAGAAAAGGCGAGGTTGGACAGGACGGTGAAACACTTACACTGTGCCGTGAATGGCAACGCGAGGAATACAAGGAACACGACTTTCGTGAACATGTTGTCAATGACAGTGGTATTTAGAACGAGTGGATTTGCCCTTCCAAAAGAGTGGGACGAGGAGGGAGGGAGCTGGGAGACGTCTGCGACGAAGAAGACGGGAAACAAGGAGGCTTGGCGACCGATTGAACTCGCCCATTATAAGTACCCCGGCAATATCTCGCCGCAACGACAGCTTCTAACCAACATTCTRAGCGCTTTATAACCATGCCTTATGCCAAGGGACTCATCTAAAGATACTTTATGAGAATAGAACAATTGATTTGTTTCTAGTCGTTTCCTTGGTACTGTAGTTACGACCTGTTACAACTGTTCCTGGGCCGCCATTATCACACGTCTCGCGCTTGGACCGTGACCCCCGCTCGCCGTAAAATATTTTTAAGCTTCCCACTCTCGTGGAGAGCCACTAAGTCGTCTGACCCTCCTATGCTCTTCCCATGCACGAGGATATTAGGGAACGTAGCACGACCAGTCATACGGCCAAGAAGCGTCTTAAGGATGCTGCCGTCGCCTGTGGATAACCTTGTCAATGGACATGATGGGACCTCGCGGACCTATTGTTTACCTCGGAGGTCAACTTCGACTACGTAAGGAAGTGGCCGTATGTCGTAGGATGCCAGAAGATTCTTGGCGCGTTTAGAGTAGCTGTAGGATGCATTGTGTTCAGTATCCAAAACTCGTAACCGCAGCCTCCAGACTTACGGGCAATAGGTCTAATGACAAGCGTAAATGCTGGTATACATATCAGAAGTAGAGATCACCTTGCTGAAGACAACAACAGGGTACTTGGCGTCTAATTTCTTCACTTCACTTCTCCATTCTATCTGTTTTCCTTCTGCATACACGGACAGGTCAACAGGTTTGGTAGGATCTGCATCTGCAGCTTCAGTCAGTGCATGCTGTTTCTCAACACCACCGGTGACCAGATGAATTAAGCCGTATATTTCATCGACCTTTGACCTTGGAGTGGCAAGATAGTCTACGATTCTCAACTGCGACGATTCTGAGAGCAGATATCTGCCACCTAGGAATACGAATGCCAGGGTCGCTACTGCGATGAGAGTGAGAGTTCTACTGTGGCGAATCACTGACGCTCGGGAGGKTGGTTTAGAACCAGAACTCATGGTTCGGATGATTGGAGGAGCGGTGCAACTCGTGCGAGGCTGGTCAGGCACAGCTTGTTTGCCGCGTCCTTGACCACATCCATTTGACTATGGAGACCAAGTTTCCCAAGATAGAATATGTTGTATTCGACATGGACGGTAAGCCCATCTTTGTATTTATACAAGGTCCAGTGCTGGATATAACCAGGACTTCTGATCGATTCGGAGAAAATGTACAGCGTAGTCGCCAGTGATTCAAACTAGCCATTGTCTTACTTTCTTCATCGCTAATTTATTAGATGAGATTCTACGTCCGTATGGTAAGGAAATGACCTGGGATATCAAAGCAGGCTGCATGGGACAGCGTAAGTTACACCGTGGCTATCTCATCTGCATCGATGTTAACGCGGGTGCAGCCGAAGTTGCTTCCGCAGAACACCTGCTCTCATTCTTTCCCGATATACCTCTTACGGTTGACTCATTTGTGGCACAAAAGAATAAAATGTTAGATGAGATATGGCCTACAGTAACGGCCCTTCCTGGCGTTCGCAAGCTTGTACACCACCTCAAGGYTCATGATATACCCATCGCCGTCGCCACTAGTTCTGGACGTCATAAATATGAGTTGAAGACCAAGAATCTGGCCAATCTCTTCGGTTACTTTGAAGGCAAGGTAGTATGTGGTGACGACAAGCAGTATAATATGCGCGGCAAACCGGAACCTGATATATTTATAACTGCGGCACGGGAGATGTTGGGGCGCAATGTGGGCCATCCGGCGGAGGAGTGTACTGTGGATCACTCGCAGGAAAGGGCCCGAGGCCTGGTATTTGAAGACTCGTTGCCGGGTATTCAGGCCGGGAAGCGTGCGGGCATGTCTGGTTCGTTTTTCGTTCTCAGAAGCAAATCAGCTGTTTATAATATGACTCATGAGTGTAACAGTTGTATGGGTACCGGACCCAAATCTTGTGAAAGTAGAATATTCAGGAGTAGAAAAGGCGGATCAGAAACTCAAGACCTTGGAAGACTTCGTGCCAGAGGAGTGGGGTTTGCCGCCTTACGGAGAGTAGCGCATTATTTGGCAAATCCATTTTAAACATACTAGAAGTACGCACGTCGGCATCAGATTCTATTGACCGTGCGAACTGTGACGATCATGCATCACGCCTGAGCGAAGGATTTTAATTGGCAACTTTAAAGGTTAATGCGAGGATATCACATTCGCATTCTTGTACATCGGAAACGRGATTCTAATTCAAAGGTAGAGGAATTCATCCCGGAGCATTTATTCTCCAAGCTTCCTGCACAGAAACCAAAGTCAACCCAACGACGCAGTGGGCCAGCTGAGACGCCGAAGAGCGATTATAGATTTGGTTTCATAAGAATTGACTGGATGGATATGGAAGACGTTGGCAGTTCAAGCGGTCACATCAAGAAGAATAAAGATCAGGGGCGCGGTACGTTGCTCGTCTGGTTGAACCTGGTGTGATGCTGATATTACTAGGTCCTGCTCAAGCAACCTTCGTCCCTAATAAACACACAAAGACTAGTTCCACGAATCTTCCAGAAGGCGTTGTTCACATATTTCGTGATTCTGCAAGTGCCCTTYCTTCGGAGGTTCTTGAGGCCACCGTGGCAACCTCAACGGTTTCAAGCAATGCTGACTGTGATGGTGTAATGGTRGGCGTATTGGCGGTTCCGTCGTGGATGACACCCTCCGATTTTCTTTCGTTCGTCGCACCTGCTTCTGAAGGAATGTCACATATCCGCATCATWCGGTGTGTATTATTGCAGTGTTTCAATCTCCTTCATTGACATCTCATTAGAGATACTGCACCCAACCGTTCCATCGTGGTTATCAAGTTTAACACCGTTGCCGAAGCATGCGAGTTCTCAGAAGCATATAACGGCAAACCCTTTGATCCCATGCAGGTTTGTACCCCCTTTCTCATGGATAGCGCGTCTTGATGGTGTAGAAAGCCGGAAATTTGTCACGTCATACATGTGTCGTCAATTCAGATACAGGCAGACGATGTTGTCTCTCAGGCCATTTCGCGCCTGAGTTCCTCTCAGGGCTCTATGTACGAGCTCCCGACTTGTCCAGTCTGCTTAGAGCGTATGGACTCTGCTGTAACCGGTCTCGTCACCGTACCATGTTCTCATACATTTCATTGCATGTGCCTAAGCAAATGGGGAGATAGTCGGTACGTCACATTTATGAGATTACGAACATTCTAACGACTTCCGTATCAGGTGTCCTGTTTGCCGATATTCTCAGAACCTACTTTCTTCTCATCCTCCATCTTCTTCTTCGCGCTCCTCCGTTCCAATCCCGTTTGCTAACCCTTCAACTCCATCGCTGTCCACCTGCGCTGCCTGCTCTTCGACGACCAACTTGTGGATCTGCCTTATTTGTGGTAACATCGGTTGTGGTCGGTACGGTCGCGCACATGCGCAGTCCCACTATCAAGCAACAACGCATTTATATGCATTGGAGCTTGAAACGCAAAGGGTTTGGGACTATGCTGGCGACGGATATGTGCACCGACTTATCCAAAATAAATCGGATGGCAAGCTGGTTGAACTGCCTAGCGTAGCGTCATCCGCGACTGTGGGTGTGGCCAATCGAGAAGGGAATCTGGGCCCAAGTCAGGCAGATGCATTGACGGCAGAGAAAATCGAAGCGATTGGAATCGAGTATTCATATTTGCTGACGTCGCAGCTCGACTCGCAGCGGTCTTACTACGAGGATCAAATGGCAGAAATGAACAAGCAAATAGACGATATGAAGAAAACGATGAATTTTCTGAGGCAAGATATGGAGCATGGGCGAATGGAGAGGAAAGAAGAAGATGAGCGGCGGCGGAAAGACGAGGAATCTAGATTGGCGGAGGTTCTGCAGGAGAAGGTCAAAGCAGATCAGCGGGCACAAAAATTGACACAGCTAGCGCGCAAGTTGGAGAAGGATCTGAAGGATGAAAGAGCCGTGGGTGAAGGGCTCTTGCAGAACCTGACCAAGATGCGCGAGCAGGCCGAATCCGCCAAAAAGGACAGGGATGAAGACCAGCAAAAGATACGCGATTTGGAAGACCAGTTACGGGACGTGATGTTCTTCTTGGAAGCGAGAGATAAGATTGAAAACGGGGACGAGTCGACTCGAGAAGCTGCYGGCGGCTCAATAGAGGTGCATGCACCCAAGGCCAGAAGTAAGAAAAAGAAATAGCTCTTGTATGCCACCACTCATGCCGACGACCAATGTGGATTGAATCATGATAATTATTGTAAATATACTGTAATTCCTCCCTCCAAGTTTTCCTCCAACTAATAATATAAGTTGTTGGTGTAGTTGCGCCTGAATATCAAAATCCTCCTCCCACTCTTTCACGTAAGGTGACCTTTGGATCTGCTATATACGGTCCCTGGCCTCGGACCACGCCACGCGAAGCGGTTCCAAAAGTTCCTTGACGAGAACTTTCAACTCAGTCACAGTGCAAGTCGATCAGGGGAATCGCGACCGTCGTTTGTTCCCTTCTTTATAGATCATGTCTACAACCGCGCCCAACGTCGAGTTATGGCTTTCGGCAATCTAACCAAGCTTGCGCTATCCATCCCACTTGATAAATGTGGCACCTTTACTATAAACCCTCTCAAATGGCTGCGATTTCTAGGGTTTGTCATCTACGGACGAGAAGGCTACCTCTCCACATCGAAAACTGGCCCAGGGATTGACGATTATACAGCAGCTATAGAGGTCCGTTCATATAATTYCATATCAGAGGGTAGGGTGGATTGGCATACGATAAAAACTCGCTAACGTTGTTAAACTTTTCAGGTGAAGCTCGCCTTGTCGATGCCGATGTAATGGACGGTAGAACATCGGATATATTGGACGACTGCACATCGAATGCTTCAGATTTGACTAGTTGCTGAAGAGATTTTAGGACCAACGTGATTGAGCGAGATGGGACTTGCGTGATAACGGCTGAGGTAGCTTCAAACTGCGCTGCGTCTCATATGATCCCCCATGCGAAGGGAAGCGACGTGCGTCCTTACGAGTCTTTTCATGGCAACCTTCTCACTTATTACGACGA
Organism: Amanita brunnescens Koide BX004; assembly: GCA_001691785.3. Classification (NCBI taxonomy): domain Eukaryota; kingdom Fungi; phylum Basidiomycota; class Agaricomycetes; order Agaricales; family Amanitaceae; genus Amanita; species Amanita brunnescens. The sequence continues at coordinate 19,962 of JNHV02000326.1, forward strand.
CAAAGATAATAACAATGCGTTGCATATTAGTGGACCAAGTCATGTTGATGCACTGGATCTGGATGTCAACGTAGCAGAAACAAAACATCAAGCAAACCTTCGAGGCCCGCCGCCCACGCACGTTCGCGCCATACGCGATTTGGAGGAGTTACGAGACGTGATATTCTGCCGGCGGCTCATGCGCCCAAGGCAAGAAGTAAGAAAAAGAAATAGCGCTCTTGTATGCCATCACTCATGCCGACAACACCAATGATACGTTAGCTCGATTGAATCATGATAAATATACTGCAAWTTTTTCCTCCAACGAATTAAGTAAAGGTTAATAACTAATATGTCGATGCTCGGTTTTCATAATCCTTCAAAGAAAGACAGGTCCTGCGCTGAGAGCCCTGTTGGTTTATTGCCGCTCCCTGCAGCTGCCGTAAGCGGCTTACTGCCGCCGTTCGCACCAAGGGACCAGAACGAGGGATTGGACGAGGCAGCCACGCCGTTTACCTTACTCGGCACCAACGGCGGGGACGTCGTTCTTAACGGCAACGGCGATGACGGTGTCGCCGAGCTCGAGCCGGGAACCGGGGGATTGCTCCACAATGTATTGGAC
>JNHV02000327.1:0-20505 GCA_001691785.3 Amanita brunnescens Koide BX004
TGGCGACGCGTCCTTCCTTAAAAAACTCCGCGGCACTGGTTGATATCTGCAATGGTTGTCTGTTAGTGATATGCGGAATAGTTAATATAACAAGTGACATTGACAAGTGACACGCGTCGCGTACGCGTCGGAGGCACACAGGGGCAGAGCTAGTCACGCTCCAAAAGGGCATATCCGCATGGCATGGTACAGAATTATTAAGAGTACAACAATCCACTGCAGCTAGTAATTTAGTCTGCAATATACCATAATATCATTCATACAAAAACGGGAATAGCACCTCTGCCTCTAACATCAACACCGCCATCAATATCAACCCCCAAGTCATGGGGAAACTTGATAGTCCTTCTGCCACCAGGTTTCTTGCGATCATCGTCTCGCTCGGGCCTCCATCTACCATTAACCTTGACGCTGACATGTGGATGGTCACACCCATCTACTGGGCACTGATACTGGTACTCGGCTTCTATTTTGGGTTTTGGAGGACGTTTGCGACGCGTCGCAGCAGAACTGGATAGAGATAGAGGAGGCAGAGGAAGGTCGGGGATTGAGCCTGTTGAGAGTGTTCGAGAAGAACGTAGCCGAGAGCGTATCGAATTATTCTGAACCACCATTGAAGCAAGGCTGGCGCTGCTATTGTCGTTCTCACGTTCCGTTGCAGAGTCATCGGCAATCTTCGCTTTGCCGTTTCCTCTTCCTTTAGCTGGCGATGCGCGGGCCTTGCCTTTACCCTTCACATCTGCTTTGGTGGGCTCCTCGTCCGTTGCATTGCCTGCTGGATGCCCAATTTTCATTAAGCATTTTCCATCAATCATATGTCCACATCTCAGAGCCCATATTTTTCTTCGTTCCCCCTCATCACCGGCAAGCTCAGTACCTAGTACAAGAGGGTCCAAACACCGGGCGCATACGAGAACAGTGCTGGACTTGACGGGACCGGGGGAGGGTGCCCAATGAGCATGATTACTGGAAGAAGCTGAGTCTTCATCATCAATAATAATCGGCCCAGAATTTTTCCGTCTTTGAGGTGTCGTAGGAGTTGATTCGGATGCAAAGTCATTTGTATATCCGGCTTCCGTAGGATGGGGATGGGTATATGCGATTTGATATGTGGTGCTTTGGGGATGACGATCCCGTGAGAGATGACGCAAAAGGTGCCGATGATTCAAATCTCCAAACAACTCCTGCATCTCCGTCTCCACTAATAACTGTGCCAGAGTATTGTCGTCATGCGGACCAAAATTCAAAGCCAACGTGTTGATTTCGGGTCCCATTCCTATGTTCACCAGATTCCTAGACAAACGATTTGCGAACCCGCTGGCAGCTGCGCCAGCGCGAGCCAATAGGCCGGGTTGTGGGTTAGGCTGACGCTGAGGTTCCCTGTAACTGGAAATAAGCGCCCCTCCCAGTCCCATTGATGGCACATGATGTGAAGTGGCAGACGCGTATAAAGGAGGCGATGCCCTTGGTGGCCGGCGGCTAGCAGAAGGACCTGCGGCTCTTGGATGGTTGCGTGCCTCAAAATCGAAGGGTCGGTTAATTGGCCGTACTGGGGGTAGGTGAACGGAAGGCGACCATCGCCGAGCAGGAAACGATGTGTGACCGGCATATCGTGGGGGAACCGGCGGAACAGGTGGTACTGGGCTCGGTCGATAAGGCTGAGGTGGCGGTGAAAACAATCTGCTTCTAGATGCTACAAGGGTTTGCAACAGAAGAACATCAGCTTTATTCCACGACTTTTTGTAAATCGGGACTTACCACGACGCGCGGCGCCTGACATACGCACAGCAGGCTCATCCTCGTCACTGTCCAGCACTATTATCTCCCCCGGTTCTGAGGTTCCATTCACAGATTGGCTTCCTCTTTGCAGTGGCACAGGTGGAGGCTGAGCGCTCGTGCGTCGCGAAGTAGGAACGGTATCATCATCGAGCGAATCGACGTCGATAATTTCAAGGTCTCTTGCTCGTCGTTGCGGGGCAACAGAATCCAGACCATTGCTCATGGCGGACACTGGCCTGTCGACTATAGCGGCCATTTTCAAGTTGCTCCCACCGTGCTGGGCGTCCGGTGACAAGCGCAGTTGCCTCTTTTGTTCCGCTTGCCTCCACGTGACTAAGCCGCATGCTTACTAAGCGACCTGGCTCACGACGGAGCCGGCCAAGGTCATCCATATAACCCTCTAGTAGGCTCTAAGCTCTAAGGATACATTGGGTTTTTTTCTCGCCTCCGATCCAGGAAAACACGAACACCCATGCACGGTCGTCTAACCCGAAACACACGGTAAACAGCTTCTGAAGTGCCTGAATGCATCGGACTCCTGGCCGTCATTATTCAAGCCAGTTCAAGCCCAAATGAAACACAGCCTGTTATTTCCGATTCTGGACGCCGTCTTTGGCTGAGGTGCAAGATATGGAAGGCCTTTGAATCCACTACGCAAAGCTGGTTAATGATGATCAATAACTGTCCACTGTTTGTTACCTTGGACTGGAATTCTTCCATCTGACACTCGAACTGAAAAAGCAGCATGATACTTGCATAGGACTAGTCGGGACAGTGAACGGAGCGTTCCGGCGTTCTGCGAAAGTACAGCTAGCGGATCAGCCTATCCCATAACAGACAGCGATTGTAGCTTAAGGATTTGGAGCTTCTGTTCTTGAGAACGCATTTTCGTGAAGAAAGCGCCTCTTTACTTGGTTACGATTTGTGTTACGTTGACGCCTCAAGACATCGCAAATTGAACCTAGCGTTCCGAATTCGGGTAAATACGAACCGGTGTGATCGCGGGGGGTAGAACGCGTAGGGCATGGCTTATTCCTTGAAAAGTTGAATAAGGAAAACTGGAATGACTCAGCGGACATCCATCACCGGAGATTGATAATTGATTGCAAAGAGCGCTGCTGCCGGCTGCGGTGCTTCGGGCTGCATGGCATGGCCGTAAGAAGGTGCCAGGAAAGTTGAAACCGTCCCTACTTAGCCACTCCTGGCATCGGTATCGCGCGACGCGCCCATGTTCATTTCGCTTAGCTAGTGTCAACGCCTCCGTCTTTACTATGTTTGCCGCAGGGGAACAGTAGAGCCGAAACCGAGAGCATATGGCGGTAGATATGACCAGAAGCGCTTAAGCAATGGTCCTCAAATATGCAGGCCGTTCTGTTTGAACAGACATCATGCCGACGAGGTGTGCGGCACCTGCCTCTTTGGGATATCCTTTCAATATGCGCGGCTTAGCCTACAGCGTTAAACATTTTGCAGAGTACTCGACGGCCTACGAAAACTGCTTCTACCTAACAGCTACACATGAGCGGTGGATCCTCCTTCGTACTTCTTCCTCCCTGATCTTGTGCCCTCCTGTACGTATCCTCTGCGTGCTAACTCCAACGGCTCAGAACAGGACGCGCATCGGAAGAACGGAAGTCGGTGATCTTAGCCCCAGGAAGAGAAAAGCCCTTATGAACGTGAAGGGCGGGGACCTCACTGCTGCCTGCAGTTTCCCGATGCCGACTTATCCCGTGCTGTGATTATTTCAATTTTCTCTTTAATCTAGACGACTGGCTAGAAGAATTAGACGTACAAGGAAATAACAGTGTTGAAAACTGTTGCATTGCCGCCATGCAGGATCTAATCAAATTTCGAACAGACAAGAAGGCAGCGCTGTCGTACTACGTATACATGCGCTCTGACGAATTTCAATGATGGTAGGTTTTTCAGCCGTTTCTCTCAAATGGCTGGCCATGCATGTCAGGAACGATTCATAAGCATTTCTTCGTGGCCGTTGTTCGGCAAGTCAAGATGAAAGGCTACGTCCCGGATTTGGAATCATACATTGAGATGCGCCGAAACGCCAGCTGCTACAAACCATGTTTCCAGCTTATAGAATATGTTGGTGGATTTACGCTTCCAGACGATGTCGCGGAGGTTCCAGTCATACAAGATGACTTCATCAGGTCAAATGTTAGGGGATTACGATTGTTTGGGTCATGTATCTAATAACTCCGTAGGATTTGTACTCGTACAGTGTCGAACAAGCTCGTAATGCAAGACACGGGTATGAAGCCATAGGCTTCGTTGGAGATCTGCAAAGGGCGCTTCGATTGATTTGAACATGATCGCCAGCATGTGCCTTCCTGGGGCGACGAAATTGACCCCCGATGTTGCCAAGTATATCGACGATCTCCAGAATTGGACGGCTGGTAAGCAAAGGAAATTCCCCCTCGTGTTAACAATCCTTATCGTAAATTTTCAGCTAATTTGCACTGGTCGTTCAGGTTCGAAAGATATTTGGTCCAGAGATCAAAGCGTCTCTCAAAGTTGAACTTCTCCCAAAACGACGGATTAGATGTGGGGTGCAAATATTTCTCATTGGATATGGGGCGGGCATTAACCCACTATTTTCTGGCGGCCCAAAAATGCCAATGATTTCACTCTCTAATTCTATCATCCATGGCGCCTCACGTCCGTAAGTCTTGCCTTGATACAAGTCGAGCAAGTAGACTAGTATAGGTACATTATATCGTGTAGTCGTCTATGCATCTTGATTCAAATTCACTGCAGTGCACAAGCATCAGAATACATTCGACGTGAAAGCCCAGGTGAGGTTGAAATTCCATCTGGTAGATCGCTACAACTTCCCGCAGATTAGAAAGTCAGAGCTCCTCACGAGCACTGCAAATGGACCGAGACTCGAATCTCCAGGACATAAAACAGTAATCGGAGACTCGTCCAAGAGATTCAAACAGGTGAAGCACAACGGTTGTCTTCCATTGAATGCCACGAAGTACAAACTGATACATGTTATGCACCATCGCAACTACCTCCCGGACACCATTATCCTCACGAATTGCCACGTTATTCCAGAATATCAACCTTCATGTTATATGTCAACTTGAAGTGATCAAACGATACAAACGATAATGACTTACCTATCGCCTGTGGAAGTCTCTCGAGTGTGATCTGCGGCTAAAAGAGTTGCCTTTGTATTCCCGGGCCTCATGCTGGACGGGAGCGTCCGATTCACGCCGATAAACTTGATCGGCGTAGTATCTCGCCTCTTGACGCGAGAGCAATGTGTTTGAACGGGGAATGACAGCTGCTTGGGATACAGCAGCAACGGCGGTAGCAACAACCAAGGTCACAGTGGAGAAACGCATTGTCGATTGGGTTAAGGAATGAAACGATCGAGGATGTACGGTAAACGATTGAATCTTCTTCTTCACCAGGAAGAAAGCTGTCAAGGACAAGACTAGCTTGTTGCGACGAACGGCGGAAGAGGGCGAGGAAGACGACACAAGACTAGCTTGTGTTGTGAGGTGAGGTGTGAAGACTAGCTTGGGAAAGCAACATGTGCAAATGGACTTTTATATTTCTTCGCCACGCAACTGATGGGGATGAAACACTGATGCTTTGATGAAAACTTTTTCCGCTAAGCCAAAAGGGGATTTTTAAGCACAGCAAAACTGTTCCGAATCACCTTGGAATCAGTTGGAATTGCGACGGGCGGTCTCGGGCGGTGCTGAAGTATGGCTACCTGATTGTAACTGTTGCCAATGAAACATAAAAAAAACCATATCATGTAATTGTAGCCACATCCGCGAAGCGTAAAGAAAGCAACGATAAACAGTAAGCTGTACAGTGCGAAAGTATTTGAATTGAATATCGTACGTGTACTGTCAGCCATTAGAGTCAGGGCTTTCCACATGTGTCCACCACATGTTGTCGGGCGCGCTTTTGTTCAACACCCCCGACCCCTGCAACTTCTTCGGGTGTCTCACCGTCTTGGTTCATCTGCACAGGTAAGTAAAAGCCAGTTCGAATTCCACGTTTCTCGGACTACGTACTCGAGAACGATCAGCGCCCGCGTTTATAAGGAAAACCGCCGCTTCCGCATGCGCTGACTCCATCGTTAGATGAAGAGGTGTGTTACCTACCAACAGACAAGTTAGTTACTGCAATTCTAAGATACAACAAGCCACATGCCAACGCGATCTCCCGTGTTGAGACGAAGCTTATTTTGAGGCGTAGACGAATCAAGCAAGAGACGAATAAACCCGACTGAACCGGTCGTCGCTGCCCGATGTCTTGAATCGTCGTCATCAAAATCCAGTTCAGAGAAGCGAAGAGAATTGGGGTGAGCCTACAATGGATGTTGATTGGCTCTATCTCTAGCATTAATCTATCTGCGAGGTGAGAACTCCTCGGTCTTGTTGATTAGGACAGTTATACGTACGTCGGCGCCCCTAGCTATCAGCAATTTTCCAATCTAGAACAGCCATCAGAAAGTCGGATGATGCCATACGATGCAGCTGGCGTACGTCAATGTGCGATTTAGAGGCGGCATAGTGCCTTGCATGGAATTGTTGACCATCTGTCAGAACTTAGCTGTTAATGAAAACTTACAGTGGCGTAAGTCCTTTGTCATTCTTCCTATAGATGGAACTTTAGTCCGTGCTTTTAGGGGCGTAAACATCGATTACCCATTAACGTCTGCCCCTGCTCCAATTAATTCTCGAACGACATCTTCGCGTCCGGCACTTGCTATTCATAGAATAAGGGTAAATTATAACCGGTGAGATAACGATAGTTATGTACCTGCGATGTGTAGCGAGGACCAGCCACTCTTATCTTGTGAGTTGACCTCAACATTCTGATCGATGAGGAAACGGGTTATTTCGACTGAACCGGACGATGCCGCCCAATGGAGTGGAGTACGACCATCCTGTGCTCAGCATGTACTCAAGGATCGTGCGTGAAATCGAGGCCAATTTACCGCATCCACCGCATTGATACATTTGGGGTCTTCATTTACAAGTGTACGTAGGAGAGATACTTGATCTAGTTGACTATTAGCAAAAATTTAAAACAAGACGGAGATGTGCTAACTGTTCTGGGCAGCCGTGTGGACAGACAGAGTGGACATCGTAATGCACGAGTGACGACATGCCACGTGCACCCCATTTGTCGAAAACCCTAACCCCACCCCCAAAAACGTTATGTCTCAAGTTCCTGCACAGAATACTCAGAGCGAAGACCATCACACCCTTTTACCATTTCTACAGTCACAGTCCCAGAATACGCTGACTCGACTTTATCAACGCCCTTCATCATGTCTCTCTATATTTCGGTTGAGATTTATTTCAGCGTGATGGCATCTGTCTAACACATGTACGTAGGTTGCTAAGGTCTTTGGAAAAGCAAATAATTATGAACTTGTTATGGCTGGAGTCTGCAATAAATGCGACTACCATGGCAGCCTGGGTGATTCGTGAACATCGAAAGTACCTTGCTTCTTCAAGGTTGAATGTCATGTGTTTCTGAAATTGTGTAGGCTGTACGACGATGCTCTGGATACGTTGTCTAGATTGCATATTGTGCCTCTATCTGGCGTGAGATTAGCATTGAACCCTACCTTCAAAACCAGTTTTCGCCAAGCTTTGACTGGCGGGTAATGCCCACGTTGACTGGGGACGGCCTTTTCTGAATTTTGTTATAGCGGTACAAGCGGCAGCTTTGGAGTTTCTGTTGAAAAAGAAGAAAAGCGGCCACCGCCGACCATTGAAGCTTTGGACAGTTATGCTCTTGAGCGATGGGAGGTTAGTATCATCCTCTCTAGTGCCTCAAATCAGCGCGCATACACGAGACTCCGTAGACGATTTTACACTACATGGTCTCTTCTGGCTCCGGTCAGGCGCCGACGAAACCCTCGCAAGGCGTCTTGTATCTTCTCCAACGCAGTGGTCTGATGTCCAACTTTCAGTGAGTATAGATCGCGTATTGACGGATGTGGAGTGCATCTGATCATCTTGTGCCAGTGGAGCTACCCTCGAAATTACATCCGCTGGTTTCCAGTTCTTACTACATCCACCGCACGCACAACTATGGGATCTATTACTTCAATATCTCCACATGGCTGAGGTGCGCATCAGAACTGAATCTAGTCCCTTCTGAGCCAATTGCTCCGAAAACAGGAAAGGCAGATGGATCTCGTTGAAGTTCTTGGATTCCTGTTCATGCTATCGACCATGGAGCTCGGTAGAGTATGCATATCTAGCCGCGTATCCGCGCAGGTTAATGTTCGATCTAGGAGTATGCCACCGACACCCTCAGCGAGACCCAGAAAGCCATGCTTGAGGACCTTCGTGATTACGGACTCATATGGCAGAGGAAGGTAATCGCACGTACGGACAGACCGCACGCGCTTCTGACCATGTATGACAGCCTTCAGCGCGGCGGTTCAGCCCCACGCGCCTTGCGACCACATTGACCTCTTCTTCGCCACCTCTTCCCACGTCTACTGGTACTAGCTCTGGTCCTCAAGAGGGGTTCATAGTGCTTGAAACTAATTACCGCCTCTACGCTTACACCGGTAGGCAGCGTCTTTTGATTAGCTATTATGCATGCCTCTTAGTGGTCACAAGACAACCCACTTCAAACGGCCGTCCTTAATCTCTTCGTATCTTTAAAGTACAGGTTCGCTAACCTCGTGGTTGGATCTATTACTCGCGACAGTGTCAAGAAGGCACTTATGAACGGTATAACAGCAGACCAGGTTGCGCTCTTGTCACTTGGTCTCCTGAATAAGGCTAACATTGCTTGTCAATCGGCAGATAATTAGTTACTTGATTACACATGCTCACCCGCAAATGAGGAAAAACGTAGGCTTCATAATTCCCGCCAACATGCGGTGCGACGAGTGACTAATGTAGAATTCAGAACCCTTTGATACCGGTCACCGTGCAGGATCAAATTCGCTTGTGGGAGCTTGAGAAGAACCGTTTGAGGTCAGACGAAGGCATGTCTCCCCCGTTGTATCTCAACATTGAATGTGAACGTGATCATTGACGTATTTTTGAAGGATATTTGTACACGGCATTTGCCTCTCAAGCAGACTACGAATACGTCCTCAAATATGCAAAAGAACTCGGAGTCGTRCTCTGGGAAAATCCGGGAAAACGCTGCTTTTTCGGCAGCTTAGAGGGCCATGCGAACATAAAGGGGTTCATCGAACGAAGGACTAATGCGAATGCTTCATAGGGAACATAGCGTTCATGTTTCTCGCTGATACCGTAGAGCAGCTGGTAATCGCCTCGATAAACTATCAAGGGTTGAGGCTACGTTTGAACCTTGCCTTGTAGCCTGGGATGAAAAGAGGGAATAGTTATGACAACACGGTTGGCATACTCGTCAGGATGGTTTTGACCCCGTTGGGAAGCTTCGATCCTCTGGAAAGTTGTATAGAACTGAGAACCGCCCCTTGGAGGATTCTTCTTCTTCGAATTGTCTTATTGGGATTGAATTGAGCCGAGCTGCCCGTGTACGCAAGGGTGCTAGAACACCTGGAATGCAGGGTCTTCCGCCTTCAGTTTAGCCTCCTGGGAAAAGTCAGTAGTTCGCGCTGCTGTAGCCGCTGGTGAGAAGACTGTTCCGAACAATGAAGAACCCGAGATGCGCGGGGAAGCCGACGGTGGCATGAGCTCGAGGTTGACAGTGCAAATGACCGATTATGTATTCGTTCAACGCCGGGGGCTTTCCATTCCACGATATCTATTCTTGTACGTGCACTGATAAAGCAATACATATATGTATATGTCCTATATTCTCAAGGTATAATTACAAAAAGGACCAAGCAATTACTATAGGCATGACGATACACAAGGGAAATTTTTGAGAAGCCAAGCGGAATGTGTTTCAAGAATGCGAACGCGGTTGTGGACATTTAAGTCAACTTCGAGTCGCCGAATTCTTCGAGCTTGGTGTACTCCTCGGGGCTTGACATAGCCCCCGATCCCGAGGCGTAAGAGCTATCGTAAGGCGGTAAATCCGACTGAGGAGAAGTCGACTGCATTGTTGGGGTGCCGAGGATCCCCGTCGAGTCATACGTCGAACCATACGAATGCTGGACAGTGTGGTAATTATGAGAGAAGGGAATTGTTGGTGATGGAGTGAACGAAGGTGATGAGTGATGGCGACCGTCCCTGGCCATTTCGGAGCTTTCTTGTGGGAGCCAACTTAGGCGAGGTAGGGCGCTGTCGCGATGACCAGCGGCCGGCGCAACGTGGCCGTTCAGATATCGACTGCCGAGACTTGGCGCCATCATGTCGCCTTCCCGCCTATGCGACACCACGGAAGATGCTTCGTACGCACTATTAGACCGGACGCGAGAGCGATCAAGATATAAACTGTTCGGCGTTGGCTCATGGCCATCGCTTTGCCACCGGTTGGTTTGTGAATGAAGTGATGTCCATGATGACTCCGAGCTCTGAGACAACATGCTACTATCCCTCCGGCGTGTAATTTGGTGAGCATGGGCACTTGACGGCCAAGAGACATCATGGTGATGACGGCTCATATTTGTCAACCTCATTCCGTTATCCGCTGGAAGTGACCACCGATCGGTGTGGCTGACACGATTGTACATGCTCGACACCATCTGCTGGTTTTGCGAAACCGGATACAAAGAACTGCTGCCATACTGATTCTCCACAGGAGAGGGCTGCACGATTTGATTTCCCGACCAATGGGACGAATCTGAAACATGGTAATTCGTCTCCTCAGTCTTGCATTCGGTGGGCTCAAGATCTTCAGGTTCGCACCTATAATTTTTTAAGCGAATATACCCCGATCAAAGAGATAGGTTCATACACCAATCGTGCTTTTCCGTCGGGACCAATTTCCACTTTCGGTGGCACCCTGAAATTCGTCAAACGGAAGATTTGTGGGGGCATTGGGAGGGCCATAATGTCTGGTCTACTTGTTGGCCTCTGCTCATGCCACCATGAGAAATAACTCTAGCGCAATGTGGCGGTAAGGTCTCACTTTCAGCTTCCCTGAACGTATGTCTTCCGAGGTATAGTATGAAATCAAATGCAGGTCTGAACCTTCAATTGTAACTGTGATAGTCTGTGCAGATCCAATGAGTTATACGCCGCCCACAGCGCTCAAGTTTGCTGACCTTCTTGATGAGGCCATTAGGTTTGAATGTTCCTTGATCATTCCCTCCATGGGCACCACTCAACTGTGTTTTGTATGCGCCTGACAGTGAGTCCGGAGAATTTCTCCTCACCAAGGTTCGAGAGGCCTCATCGTTAGGGTAAGGTTTCCGATGACTTCCGCGGCTACTTGTGCGCTCGTTGATCTCTCGATAGACCTGACATACATGCCCGTCTGGTCCTGCCAGAACAACGACGACGACAAGCTCACCAAAAAGTTTCCGACTATGCGCGAGGGCGACCAAAGGAGCCCATCTGGATTGCATACTCTACGTGAGCCTTTATGCTTTTATGCTGAAATATGCGACCGACTTACCGGTCCAGCGTTTGATGCCGCTTTCCTCGACGCTGAAGACAAAGACGGCGCCGCTTTTGATCATACTTCGACGTTCGGCGTCGTTGAGGCGGCGTGTGATGCGGGGAATGACGCCCTGCCGCGCAGCATGGATGAGGCGGAGAGCATTGATAGTGGTCTCAACGTAGCCGATGAATGGCGGTACGTCTGGGTTGCTCGTCATCTCAGGACGCCTAAGTTTGAGGTTGTTAGACAATTGAGAGGTTGTGGGATGGTGAGTTACGGGGAAGCTGAGGCCCTTCCTTTATGATTCGCCTACGGCGCTCTTTCCTGCATAAATCAGGATTAATCTGCATCCGAATCGATGAATGAAATGAACCTGCCACCTGTTGTGGTCGCAAACTGGTGTTGACCGGTCGAATAACCTTTGTGAGGTATGAACTAGTTAACGTTACAGAGAAGCCGTGTTTAGCTGACATTGTACAGCGCCACTGCTTCTCGTAATGACCYGGGCGATTACCCTCTTCAGGAAATAGTGATGGCTTCCTTTTTTGCTCGCAGGGTAACCCTTCTTCTCGACCTAGTTTGGTCCAGTTGCGGGCCTTTGTAGATCCCATTCAACGGCGAACTCGCCGCCCATTCTAGATTGCTCACACGCTGCAAGGTAACGCTTTGCCTCACATCCATTGTTATGCCCAGTTACCATCTGATTTTTCCATGCTCATTTTTAGCAACCGAACCGGAGCAGCTTGCCCGTGGAATCTACTCTTCTCCTATTCTAGATGGACAGCTCATTGGTACTAGATGCCTCGTCTACTGGTCCGAGGGGCAACCGCCCAAGAATGCCACTGTCTCGGCGCCTTACGTGCTTGGAACAGCCACTATAACTCTCCCGATCTCCTCACTGGAATAATCAATGCAAAACTGGCTGCTTGCTTGCTGAGTGAGGTGATAGCATTACTGTTTCGCCTGAATAACTGTATAACAACGTACGAGCACGAGAGATCATGCTGGCTCGGTGCATCGTGCCAATGGCTGGTTCATTGATATCCCCAAGGCTAAATCGCATGGACATTGGACATTGGACACCAAAGACCCGGGTCGTGCTATCGATCGAAGCCATCAGTACTGGCAGGACAGACCATCCATACAGGGTAAATAGATTTATAGAAAGCGGACAAAACAGACAGGGATCAAAACACCACATGGGTAATGTAAGCAAACGTTGAATCTGGCCGCTTTATCGGCAATGAGCCAATCACGACATCCCCCTCAGTGTCATCACGAAACTCCCCTCCAAGCCGGCCATGCCCACAACTGTGGAAGTTTCGCGCCATCTACCGACAAAGTTTCGGTCGTGAATATATCCTTTAAAGATCCATTGTCCAAGATAGGCCATTGCGGGATCCTTCGAAGAAATTGTTAGAAAATAAGCTGGACTGGAATAATGGGCCCACAGGTATTTGTAGCAACACGACGAAGCCGTCCCATGGCCGCACTCTTCCGATTATTTGATAATGGCCCCAAGCATCTCCTGGTGAGCCAGTCTTCGAATCTGTATCAGTACATGAACTAGCCAGAAATCGGTCCACATACTTCGCCGGTCAATATAATGTCGCATACGCCACTGGAACGGTGTCTGGCCACAGTAAGGTCAACGCTTATCAGAGCAGCGTGATATGATATGACATACTCGACGTGATCGGCATACATTTCGTCATCGTCAATGTAAGACTCGAACGAATCGCCTGTGACTGAGTGTTCGCTGTCTCTGGAAATCTCCTTGGCTCCGTCAGCACCAGAGATCCAGTGTTGTTTGACTTCTTCACACGCTGACGATGAATGGTAATGCGCCGAATCCCCGGGAATGAAAGTTTCGTAACGTGCCGACCGTTCCGTGTAGGGATCGAATACCACGATTGCATCCTAACCGCAGGAACAACCCGTCAGCCTTGCTATAACGAGGTGCGCTGATCATATCTGTGTGACAAACCACTAACCTCATCCTGCTCAATAGTAGTACGTCCTCGTGGCCACCACGCATTCAGAATGTCGTCAACACCTGACTCATGTATGCCTACCGATAACGGTTCGTTCGGGTACAAGCAATGATGCTCGCGTAATGTCCAATACAGAGGTTTCTGATATAGAGAAATGGTGTTCGGTGGACGGCGGCCGAGGACAACGCTCATGTGTGCATCCATTGATTGCGGTTGCTAGAAAAGTAAGTCAATATCACATCTTTGGACCCAAATCCCGACTTGCCGCAAATCTCCCAGACCACTGGCCGCACAAAGACCCCAGCTGGTAGACTGGTCCTCTCAGCGGCGTATCGCCCAAGTATAAATCGTGACATGCGACGAGCCTGGACCAGAGCTCATCAAACCGCCGACTTTCTTCCGAGGAAGTCCTGAGTTCAGGGATTTGCTCCGAGGTGCTCAGCAACCGCTCAGAATATGATTCCTGTACACGAACTCTGTGGTGGAAATCGTGTATGTCCTCAACTGTCGGACCTATTCTTCCAGTTGCATTTGCTACCTCTCTATTTGGCGGAAGTAAGTTCGCAGACGCCGGTAATGGTTGTCCCTCTTGAAGCGCTTCCATTTTTAGTGCCCAAAGCAAAGCGGCGGCGGTTGTTGCCAGTGGATATGAAATTGTCAGCATGTGGGAATAATGCACAATTTGTGCCTTTGGGGGATCTGGACCAGAACAGCGCCGATTTTCAAAATCAACTGGCCCGCACAAAGGGAGGGAAAAGCAGGTGTCTGGCGCATAACTTGATGGATGCTAGATGTTATCGTCAATGACGCCACTGATCAAAGTCAGATATGGTCGATGGTACAGACCAGGTAACCAGTAGCTAACAACGGATGTATAACAACAGATATTCGATTCRAGATATCGGGATACCCCGTCTTGAAAGTCTCTAAGATCAGAAAGTATGTCAAAAAGATAATCATAACTTTCAAGGACGATAACTRTACCTCGTGATGAGGTCATCCATATCAGCCACAAGGTAAGTGCATAGACAGTTGCATCGTTTTCGATTGGGCGCGGGGAAGCACGTGTCCGGAGCATCATCAATGAGGAGAGATGGCGCTCCAGATGTSCCCATTTCAACAGTTGAAGTGCGTTTTTCCCGTCATTCTCCAGCATCCTGTATTACCGTATAGTTCCAGAGAAAAGCTAATAATTAAAATAGACGAACATCAAGTAGCACGCCCACAGGTCATCAAATTGGTACTCTTGATCTCTGATATGTCGTAGTGCCGTAAATCTCTTCGTCAATTCCTTGGAAAGACAACGGTCAGTCGTCCACCTCTCTGAGAGGCGTCGCTGGGACGCTGAGCAATCAAACTTGAGCTGAAAGAGCCGTGCATAAAGGCGAGCGTTGTTCCCAACGCATACCCTTTCGTGTATATGGTGGGAAACGAGCAGAAGCGAAAGAAGCCCCACAGGCGGCCCTGCTACTCCTTCCGACGCCGCCATGTGGAACGCTATTGATTCCCAGTGATCGAGAGTAAGCATGTATACGAGCGGGATGGGGGTCAGCATTGTGGTTTGTGGTCGGTAAGGCCCCTTTACGCCGACAGATATACCCAGGGGGGGACGGCGTTAGTCAGAGCGGCAAGCTGGGAACAGTTATGAAATGTGTGTGATCGCCGTGCTTCGATTCCCTGTACGCCGTGAAGGGGTAGAATATCACGTCGTGATCTGACATCAATACAATGTTAATGGGAAAAGGACGACCCCTGACAGTTGGCCCACTTTCAACACTTTAGAGATGTAGTCTTCGAGTACTACAGCATCAGTGGGGACCTATGCAACAAGAAACGCGGCAATCAACCGAACGCTTTTAGAAGTCGCATCAAAAGCAAAATAAGCGCAAACACGGGATTTTCGTAACGGTGACGGTGATTGCCTCAGGTACGTGCCCAATTACCGACGGCCCTGGACAATGAACATTCCACAAGAACTTTGCCACTTACTATGTACAAGAAACTGTTCCGAAAACCAATTGAAACTGCAACAGCTCATGACTACTGTTTGGCATCTTGATTGCACGAAAAGGCTAAAATCTGCAGGTCGTTTGAGAGTGTACTTGACACTTACGCCTATGAGTAGTGAACTAGAATCACATATCCGTATCGCACGACGTGAGGAACCTGCATTTAAGCAAAAAGAAGTGTATTGTATGAGATCCTTTTTCTCATAGGCATGGGACATGGAACAGCACGAGTTTCACGGCGACAGGCTGGCGTCCCCAGTAGCAGTGTAGCACAGGGGCGGGAATCCCGGATAATGAAAGAACAGTGGCCAGATGTAATGTCACCTGACCAATCACATCATTGGAGAGTCGTTAAGCGAACATGGATGGCATGTCTTGCCGTGCTTCAATGCGCAAGTGCAACAAGGGCTAGGTTCAGGGTGGCCTGATGTCATGAGAATATTCTACGCCGCGGCGTTTACCGTATAGAGATTGACCCGCATAAAGTTGTGGAATGAGAAGGACACATCTTTCGGCGTCTGGAGCATCCGACCTCTGCTATTCTAATAAGTAGTGATCCGATTTTCATTAGTTATTGATGAAACACGTGTTGCCATCAAAGGATTTCGTTTGTGCGCGGGAACAATGATTGGGCTGGGAATCTCATCCAGCAGGGTGGCGAAAGCCGCCTGAAGTGGAAATAAATGACCAAGGATACAATGAGAAGAACTGACCTTCGTCAATAAACTACTTATCTTGATCAGAATGATCTCGATTGCGGATTTGAGCTAATCATTACCGGGCATTCTTGTCGAGTGAGTATTGCCCACGTCATAATAAGCCAACAGACTATCGCACGATGTAGCAACAACCGATCTTGTCGGAAACCGGGGTTACATAATGAAGGTTCGGGATGTGATAGCGGACGCTGTTGAATGCATATTGGTTTTTTTACCCATGTCTCGCAAATCTACAAAGACGATCCCAGGTCCTAAGGACAACTTGTCGGATCCCAATCCGTCACTAACCCTAGACCAAGACTTAGTGGAGCTTGATCAACTCGAGCTGATATTACCTTCATCCAACGTATCCAGCGTCAAGACTTCCTCCTCAGTTAAGGAAAAATCAAAAACGTCCTTGTTGAGCATGATTCGATCTTTCCTCGATGATTTTGGAATAGGTATATATCCCTGACGCAAGTTGATCCCTCAATGAATATGTTTTCTCAGTTCACATACTTTTTGCAACGAGTACCGAACAAGGACCTGGGCTGGTTCTTTATTATACTTAGAGGCGAGCTCCACAATGGAAGGATGCTGCATGCGGAGCCCCCGGACGAGAGGTGCCCAAGCCTACTCATTGTTCAGTTTTGCCGTATCTAAATTTATCCTCATTACGCACCTCTAGGATGATATCATGTTCTCTACAAAATTTCACTATTTCCCCGTGCGCCATGAAAGGATGTAGGTCAATCTATCAAATGCGGAAAGCATTCATGAGGAAAAACTCTTAGATAAGACCTACTTGATGGACAGCTGGTAACGGCAGCTGATATTGCAGAAGCTCCCGCAAGTGATTGATACCATATGTRCTTATGCCAATACTCTTGATTAATCCTTCCTTTTGGGCATCACATATGGCTTGCCAGCTTTCCTTCCGGGCTTGGGGGCCGCCAAGCGGTCCATGAATGAGGTACAAGTCAATATAACCGAGACCGCACTCTCTAAGCGACGTTTCTATCGATTGTCTGACTCTGGAATATACGTCATTCCGTTTGAGTTTAGTCGTGAAAAATATCTCGGAGCGGTCTATCCCGGTCAACTTGCAGAAATCGAGAATAGCTTGCCCAACCTCACGCTCATTTTCATACCATTCCGCGGAGTCCTGCCAGTCATCAACATAACTTTAACCATATAACCTTATTACTGACAATATGACGATASCCAGCCTGCGTGAAAATAATCAGTAACAATGCATATGGAGCTGGAAGTTGTGCGCGGATCACCTCTAATGCCCACATCACCGCATTATATGAGTCTTTTCCATATAGTTCATAAGTCCCTGTGCAACAGAAGACGCAGTATATTGGATCAGAGGCCTGGATGATAGTACCGCGTCATACCAAGACCTAGAATCGGAATTTCGTGATCATCTCGCAGCTTTTCATTAAAATATACGCGTYATTGTGTTAGAAGACTTCGCATGCGCACAAGTTTACCTTAACTTTGGATTGCAACGACAAAGTACATGAAATGTTCATGTCGCAGGCTTGTTCAAGCTCCGACAGACGTGCGGAGTTTCACGTGGGRAGCACGCGGCTCCCGGCTGGCCGCGAATAATGGACTTCAACAATCCAGCGAATTCGTGCATCCAAGCGAGCTGAAGTCTATTTCGAGGCCCGAATTGACGAGCTGCTTTTCCTTTGAATCGCTGGGACCTAATTTTGACGTTATTTTTTGGTTCCAAGAGGAAGCAATCTTCATTCCAATCAGTTGTTCTAGCCCTTTCAATATCGCAAAYGGCCTGACAACTTTACGGTATACATACCAACTCTATGATCTGCTTGTCCGATTGAATACCAGTCACAGAACTCAACAAGCATGTATTTTCGGCTGAGGCACTCTTGCCTCCCTACTGCAAGCCCAATGTTGCACTTTTACAGCACTGCTTAGACGCCACGTCACGGTGCGCCTATTTCCTCGCCATGTGAAGATTATACCTGCGTTTGGATTATATTGCTGACATACGGTCTCATTTCGTCATGAGAGCCCCTGATCATTTAGAGCCTCTTGCGGCCATAGCGCCAAAAGGCTACGTACAACCAACTCCCAGGCATATGGAGGAGTTCGTTCCGCTGTGCCTATCTCAATGATATATCGTAAAAGGGACAACTTGGTCTCAGCCAACAGCTTTTGAATCTCCTTCTGGACAATACAATAGCGCAATCCGATCGGGTGGGACGCATCGCCGGTATTTACGGGTCAGCATTGTATGAAACACGAGAACATGGTGCCCAACGTTGCGGTGTTTCATCGCCTGGGATTATCAATTTTGGAAAGTCTTGCCACCTGATATGCTATATGTATATTTGCTACGGTCACTATCGGTGAGCATGTTCTAGCCACTAATATAAGTAGATTTGACCTCACGACACTCATATCGTTTAGCTTCTATGTTTTGGCCGTGATCCTGTTTCCGTTATGTCCAGAGCTATTTTTTATCCATGTCCTGGTCATCTAGCCTACATGTCTGTCACCTGCACTTATTGGTTCTAGAAGATCTATTTCCATCTGTAGCTGCAAGAAGGTTATCTTGTACACCGGTTTAATATGCGAGGAGATAAACACACCCTGCCGGTCCATGGTCATGAACGTGTTCCACAATTATCTCGCAGTCTCATCTTATCTGTACATCTGTCCACGGCAGGAACATCCGGCAACGTTACGCATGTGCGTCATGACTAGCCAATCTTATTGCAGTCGGGACTGCGTTAATGAGTGGTTGCGCTTCGGAAAATCAACAACGCATCTTCAGGGGGAAAACCCGGATATAGAACCTCAAGAAACATGAAAATACGTCATATCGGGTCAAGACTGGGACACACACTTCAAGCTTGTCAGAAATATTGCACTACCGCAACGCAATGATGACGACTGTTTCTCACAAGTTAATCACATGGCTTGAGCTTGAGCTTACGTGGAAATGGCGCAAAGGAACATGAATTTCGCCTCGTTTTTTCCCCGCGAGAGTGTTTGTTATCTGGCTGACAGCCAGAACTTCCGCGCACTCTATGCCCTCACATTCATTACACAATGAGGTTTATCAATGACAATCATAACGTGATCAAAATCTATTTATGCCTCATGCACATGCATTAACCCTGTCCAACAAGATTAGTGAATTCCGGATGCATACTTGGCAGTTGATCCAACTCCAACTCCGCGAACAAGCTAAACAACATAGACTAGATATATTTGTCGTTGTTTATTCGTAAATTTGGCCGCGGCGCTGCGGCGCTTGCCACTGGTGTTTGGTTGCGCGACATAATGTCTTCATCTGCTTTACCTCTAAACGTCTCTACGCCCTCTAAACCAGCCGAAGGCGACAAGGACAGGACGCCGACATCATCAGGAAACTCCAGCACTACCAAAGTTGGCACCATTGCACCAAGTGATATTTCAAGTCCTCACGAATTGACAGCTTTCGTGCGCATTTTGTTCACTACCTGAGCTATTTGGTTTTGAGTTTTGTTCGTAACAAGGTTGAGAGCTTGCTCGAGCGACTGAATTCCAATTTTGATGACATGTCGAATCAGATCCTCGATAGAAGTGAGTACTTTGGTTGTGTTGGTATTCGCCAGAGATCGACAGGCTGTATACAGTGAACCAAATGTCGAGTCGAGTTGACGCATTAGAAGCAGCGATTCAGGATATTATCAATGGAGACATAACAGCGCCCCAGTCCCCTTCTCCTCCTGGTCCGAACTCGCTCAGGTAGTCGTCAGCACTGAAATCGCACGTTACCCTGTGATGTTTGGACGCATGTCGAATCGGTAGACGTGATGCATTGATCATGATGTTTACCAGCGACCGCGTCATTCAAAGTAAACGGATACTATACCGAATTGCAGATGTTAATATGTTCGCTATCTCCTCATAAAGTGTCATGATTATGCTRTGCAGCTCCAGCTCGACACGTGTCTAGGCTAACCACAGATGCGGTGCGTACCCCGGTCGACCTTCATGCACAACTTGTCAAACGGATTTAGTTACTGATTTGGGGCATCAAATCGTGGTTCCGAGGACGTCCGAGAATGGTGAGCGGAAACGAATGATTGACCTGATGAAGCGGAAACGAGATTGTTAGCATCGGAGAGCTTCATTGCCGAGTTATCCGTTCTAGGTCTGGAGTCGTTCACAGGTAGCGTGCGAGCACCCGGGCGAAGTAACGGCTCCAATTCAATGATTATCATGTTGGACCCCGGTCGATTCATTCGCTTCGCCAGAAAGGAAGACCAGCTGAGAAGCAGTTCATTAAGGCCAAAGTCTGTCGATCCCGATCTAGATGGCCATCGTCAGCGTGACAAAACTTAGTGCTTTTTCAGTAGCACAGTATACATGTGTTTTTGGGTTTTGTGGCTCTCGGTTGTTGTAGTAATTCTATCAAATGTGTAGCTATAYCGACATGATACCTATTTTGAGGAATGTATCTGTCACAGGGTCTTGAAGCTTGTCATCCTA
>JNHV02000328.1:0-20492 GCA_001691785.3 Amanita brunnescens Koide BX004
AATCATCAAGGGAGGGAAAGATAATACTTGCATCGGATCCACAACCATCGTATGCCCGTACTGACTCGATCAGCCGAGATTCAACTCACAGTTTACTTGTGCTAACCGCATGATAAGGCGCGCCCATATCTCGTGCAGGACTACACATCGTAACAAACACTTGATTGTCAAGAGCTCTATAGATAACAGTGACGGCGTGTTTTAACGATGTGAAGGTCAATAACTTACCTGACCTGTTGCAGAATTTTCCAATACAGGGGGCCAGTTACGGTGTTAAATGCAGCCGGATATATCAAAAGTTGGCAACCTTAACGAGGTTAACTTGRCTCCCAAGCAGTAAATGTGCCGTGACAAATCTCACCCTTTCGTGCTGCTATCACCGCTGGCTCGGGGAAGCGAATGTCATAACATATCCCGAGACCGATTCTGGCGACCCCTTTTGAGGGAATATGGGAATCATTAGAACGGTAAATCCGCCAAGATCAAATCGTGAAACGCCACCTGTGTCGAAGACTGAGAGTTCATCTCCAGCATGGAAGATATCGCTCTCCTACTCACATATCGTAGGATCCATGGTCTACAAAAGGTTTAGACAACATACCTTGAACTTGATCTTTCCCGGTATATCAACATCGAACAAATGGATCTTGCGATATAGGACGACCAATTGGCCTATAGTGCGCCATTCACGAAGAGCTCATTGCATCAGTCTTATCTCACCTTGAGGATTATAGACTGTAGATGTATTGTGAATAATATCTTTGTTTTCAACGCGTTCTGGAATAGAACCTAGAGTGATAAGTTGATCATGACAGGGATGCTACCCATAAACTAGCTTATACCTCCTATGAGCCAGGTTCCAGTATCTCTAGCACTTCTAGCCAGCATCCTTACAGTCTCACTCGGACTATTCAGGGCGTCGTAGGGTTTCCCGGGTGTATAGCCAATGACCTCGGAATAATCATCCATTTGACCATAAGGAGCATTGAACAATTCCTAAACAAATGGGTGTTTGGACTCTAATGACAGACACAGAACGCACAGGTAGTACTATAAGATCCGGTTTCTTGGTTGCAGCACTGAAAATCTTATCCCGAGCTTTACTCAGGTTAGCTTGTTTGTCGTTGAGAACGATGCCGAATTGAATGAGGGCAAGGGTGAACGGTCTAAAAGAAGCATCATCACCATGTCCCATCGTTGCCTTGTGAAAGCTGGTTTGGCGTTCGCTGTAGTTCAAGATGGTAGAATTGCGTTCAAAGAGTACCAACTTACTAGCGTTCTTGGAGAGAAGAGGAGTAGTGATAGGCAACGCGCGCAAGCCTCGAGTTATTCAACGGCTCACTATGACCGTTCTATGTTGATTTGAATTATTCCATGTTACCGATATATCCGGACCATCTTCTCGGTGCATCTATAATTACCTTGTCCATCGGATAGAACTGAACCTACGTTACACTGCTTTTGCCGAAACCTTGCTCGACATGATGCACACGTATTTCCCATTCAATATTAAATGATATAGAGGGAAAAAATYGTGCAAGACCTCTTGCGGGACAGCGGATGTCAATGCTCGGAGAGGCATCCGAGATATGCTGGATTGAACRTAGCTGTTGATATTGTACGAAGATAGCGCTCGTCTTTTATCCATTTGAAGAACAAAAACATGTCGTTCATTATATGTAACCCACGCTTTGAATTGGGTGAGAGCTCAGCAAGAAGGGGCGCAAGGCTTGCCCCTGTGGGGTTGGCTGCCAGCGGCATCTTCAAAATCGGAGTAAGGCCCGTATTCGTCTTCGTAAAGACCAAGTCAGAGGTGGACGCGTGCGATACCCTGCACACGGAACTCCGGTAAGCTAGGAAGACGGGGCAGGTACAATCGGTATATGTGCGATGCGTGACTGGACAGGACTGTTCCAATTACGGCTTTCTGCATGGCACAGGGTGCATGCAAAGACTCGGAAGCTTGCCCGTCGTTGTTCAGGCCTTCGGGCGCGTATCAGTAGTACAATGTCAACAATTGGACCTGTACACTTAAGCTCGACTCTTCCATATATTGCGCACCGGTCTATCCAAAGCAATTTACATTACATAGCACAATCAGGGTGACGTGTCGAATGTCTTGATTCTCGAACCACGACTTTAATCACACCGGCCAACACGGCAACACGTTACGAGTGGATCCGGAGCGATTTATACGCCGGTAGTCTTTGCAAGGTATGCTATGAACGCCGGGCTTAGCAAGGGGCGATCAACGAGGGGAATGACGAATACCTCTGGTTAGTTCATATGTAGCGAATGTACTTGCTGCTGCGGGAATGCTATCTTTGCGTTATCACACTGGAAATGCGACCAATTAAAACCACAGTACCTTCTCAGCACTACGATTTACAATAGTCAGCGGCGGACATTGGACAATGGCCAACGGGGGAAACTTACAAGAGGGAGAGAGGCCACGAAATAGACCAGTYCTGCGAAAGCAAAGTCATTCAAGTTTCCAGATCCATCCGATAAACGCATACAATCCAGATTCAGAGACGATGGTTCTGAGTTCTGCGTTAATGTACCGGAAAGGGTTTCCAACCGGCGGGCTTTGACGAAGCTGGATGCGAGATTTCACCACATCCAAAGGATAGCATGAAAGCCAATAGGCAATCTAACGAGTCAAAGGTTAACGTTGTGTGGGTACCAGTGCGCAGGCCACMTACGCCACCTGTCGAGCCACTGGCTAACACAGCCCATACGGGAATATCATTACCATACACTTTACCGAATTGCCGTTTGGAGAATTCGAAGGCTAATTGGAATTGGACGCCGTAACAATGAACTATGAATGGAACTTGCCTGTGTAGAAACTAAATGAATTTTGAACTCAGATGGGGATTACTTTGAGTATTAAAACAGCCCACCCTGCATATGCGGGTATTTCCCGGGCAAAGGTGATCTAGTGAACAGCATGAGGGACCCCAGATCACGATAAATCGAARCTAAAGCGCTTACCCAGAATCCTCTCATTATACCATGCCTAAATCCATACTGACTCCACATTTCGCCGATCACAGCGCTCAATCGCTTATCCGTTTTGGCACCGTATTGACCTTGCATACGTACCTTGAACATCTCGACTATGAGTTACTTGGTCAATAATTAATATGGCGCCAATGACGGTGCATATCGACCTGGACTTGCGAGCACAGTGTTTGCTGCGCCAGCCATGGCTCCTGCGAGCGCGATTTGCGGCAGTGATAATTGTGGAAATGGCGAGATAAGACGTTTTGATGCGCCATACGCGGCAAATAGAAGAGAATTAACACCCGCAATGCCTAGCAGAGGGCTTGCCATTCCTATTACGACATTAATGTCCGTAGAAATGACATAGATTGCTCCTTTTTACCCTTATACAAAGCAATGAAGCCCTCATTCCTAATTGTCTGCAAAAGGATGTTCATAGGCCCTTTCTGAACACATATCAGGTCACACAGCATGCTTCTCGGTAGGCCCACGTACGAACATGCCCTCTATATATCAATCAAGACAGATAAATCCTTGGCCATGAGTCAAACACGTTCCTGCTGATTCGGAATGATACGGTGAAAAAGAAAAACCTCACTTGGTGCGATCTGAGCCCGTGTTTTAATCGTGTCAAGGGGCTGGCCCACAATGACTTGGGCTGCTCCACCGGCGCTGCCAGCGACGAGCTCGTTGATAGTCTCTAGCGATACTATGGAGCTCATTCTGCTGCTCTAGTGACGCGAGGGATGAAGGGCGGGGTTGGAGGCGGCGCGACGAGTGAAACGTCCGTCAAGCTAAACTAGACCAAGAGGAAACGGTTTGAAAGCTGACGCCATTGTGACAATCATCAATCTATTTGGACAGCGTGTCAAATGGCGATCACTGGTACTGAGCAAAAACATATGTCATGGATGCGGAAGGCCATGGAAATGGTACGCCACATTATGGCTATGGGCTCTACAGTTCTCATAATAGACCAGGCCGAGGAGGCTCTAGCCGCGAATGAAGTCCCCGTCGGTTGTGTGTTCGTCAGGAACGGCTTGATTATTGCAAAAGCACGGAACCGCACAAATGAGCTGCGCAATGTAATTAACAGGCTTCGATAGAATTTCTCCGCTGAATATGTCCCAAGGGAACCCGACATGCAGAGCTCGAGGCAATCGATGAGATACTGGCAAATAAATCTCTCACGCTGGGCTTCGCCCACTATCCGCTTGCAGACACGACATTGTATGTCACTGTCGAACCCTGCATTATGTGTGCTTCCGCATTGAGACAGTTGGGTATCAAGGAAGTCTTCTATGGGTGTGAAAATGAGCGTTTCGGGGGATGTAGGGGTGTCATTAGCGTTAATGATGAGTGTGTCTACTCAGATTCGTTTCATCATTATAGCACTCATCCAGTTCCGTTAGACTACCCCATCCGGTTCACCCGCCGTACACGGCAACGGGAGGTTATTGCAGAGAAGAAGCTATTATAATCCTACGTCGATTTTACATCACTGAGAATATGAATGGTATGGGATTGTCTGGTGGAAGTGCTTCATCTCTCTGAAATAACTTTAAGCACCTGTTCCCAAGTCCAAGTCAAACAGGATCTTAAAGACTGAAATCGCGTCCATGCATGTGTCGTCAACGAGTCATATCAATGAGTAGGCTGCACATGTGCAACAATTAAATACTAGAATATGCCTGTATCCGTAAGTATCGTGAATATTGTCATAACCCAAACCATAACAGAGATCTAGTGAATCTATATGCCCAATTCAACGTGAATCATTAAGTCGTGAAAACGTTCACAGATTAGCTTGTCTATCTTTCCATTGGAGACCCAGAGATTGCGCAACAAATCCCCACTTGTCTGCAGCCTCTTGCAGCCTGAGGGGGGTTAATTACTGCGGAAGGTAGACAATGGGAGAATTCGCACCTCTTCTCGGTAGATTTACCTGCACCATGTCCTGCCTTCTTATCTACACGTAGTAGCAGTGGGTGCGGGTTATGTGGCAGAGTATATTGCAGCGTTGCTGCGTGTTTGAATGAATGCATGGGCACAACCCGATCGTCATCTGTGGCGTATCAAAATCAATATAGTAATATCCCAGGGCGTTAAAACTCACGATCAGCTGTCAAGAGCAGTGTCGGAGGCAGTACACCGCTCTTTGACACGTTGTGGAGTGGTGAAAGTGGGTAAATGAAATCAAAATCGTGTGGATCTTCAGGATTGCCGTAGTCGCTCGTCCAAGCTTTGCCTAAAATCGATAGTCAGATCAAACATTATTTGTCGATGTTGAAAAATACCTATAGTGAATTTAGAGAACTAAAATGGAGTATTGTGAGACGAGTGAACACAGTATTCTACAACTAGATGTACCTTAAGTTGATCCAGGACACCGACTTCCGCGACGGCTACTCCAAAGGTTCCTGGAGGCGCACGATTGACACAAGCGGCGACCAGGAGTCCTGTGCCGTATCTCAGAATCTGTGAATCATCACACATCTCAACACACCTCCGTTGGAAGCGCCGTTAATGGCTACTTTGCCCGCGGCGGCATACTTGTTCTTTACCAAGAACTGACTGGTGCAAAATCAATACCGAGTAAATCAAAAGAAGACTGAGGCATACGTTGCCGCAATGAAATCRTCATAAACGTTGACCTGGAGTGATTTGTAAGCATCGTCAATGGGGGAGGAACAAATTTCATCATACTCTCTTCTCTCGTGTACCGGCACTATGCCATGTGTCACCAAACTCGCCCCCTCCTCGAATATTCGGTACAGCTAAAACTGCCCCGTATTTTTGCAAAAATGTCAAAAGCGTTGGACTAAAGAAAGGGTCTATAGAGATACTAAAGCCGCCATAACCTTTCCACAGGGCGGATCAGACTTGCCGCCAACAGAAGGCTATTGGCGTACCGTATTGTATCGCTGGCGCCGTCCCATTAAATTTAGTATTCTTGTGGCGGACGATAAACATTGGAACATTCGTTCCGTCTTTACTCTCATACCACACCTAGAAGTCATCAGCACCTATGTTCGCAGCGGGAAACAGCCAAGGCTACCTGTTGCGACTCAAACTCGTCCGGGTTCAACCCCTTTACTTTGGCTGTTCGGTATATGCTCCACCGTCGCTCTTCCGGTTGCTGGAGATCGTATTTGCCGACGGTACCAGGAGTGTTGAAACCTGTAAGGGTAACAAATATCCATGGTTCCGTTTCTCGAGCTGTTACTGTCACAGCTCCCAGGAAGTCGGGAACTAAACGATTTAATTTCGAGCCGGTATTATTGTAGATGTAAAGCTCGTCTTGGACCTACCCTTTCCGTCAGCCCACGCTTGCACGAACCATAATGTGAGGTCTGGGCTTACATCACGTTTGTATACTATAGCCAGTCTATCTTTATTAAAAATCTTGACACGAGAAAGATATGCGTTGGGATCTTCGGGAATTAATTGTTTGAATCCTGATTCTAGCTTGTCTGCGTCTATGGTGACAAGTTTGTATTGCGGTGCAGCCTGATTAGTTCGAATATAGAGTAGTGAACCGTCATTGCCAATACTACGGAAATTAAGAATCAATAGCTCTGTCGCGGTGTGGGGACTTACAGGTCGTATTCCGCCTCGAAATTGTCATAAATCTTCTTCCATTTCATATTCCGTTCAACTTTATTCTCCGTTAGGTCAGCCACCCATAAACGGTTCCTCTGCAATACACGGTTAGGGTTACTGAATGGGGTTGTCGTAAGGCTTAAAGCTCACCCTTGCCGTGCCCCTCATTGTGTACAGGGCTACATATTTTCCGTCTTCAGTCACTTCAGCACCAAAAATCCACTCAGGGTTTTCCCTGTCCTCATGCACGAGAATATCGTCGGCTAAAACAGGGGTGTTAAATGAATGATATAAAGGGAAGGGGGATAGACGATACATTGTGATGTTCCAATCCTGTGATAATAGATCATGGCATTACGATCACCACGAGTTTGAATTCCATTTTGTACATTTGGAGATTCTGATCCGGGGTAGCGCTAAGGCGCTTCAGACAAGTCCAATCGCCTACATATTAGCGACACACCTGATAGAAGAACCCTTTGGAATCCCTTGTCCAGCTGATAGACGAGAATTTGACGAATTTCAGCTCGTCAGGGAGTCTGCCGTCATTGTTACTAACGCTACCGTTACCAGTTGCCAGGGGGGAGGAAGTTGGCCGAACATAGATTGTCCAAAAGTCGCTCCCCTGTGATGAACAGAATGTTAATCAGCATTGTAAGCAATCAATGATCGACGTGTGGTCACGCACGGAGAGAGAGATGCCGTATGCGAAGTACTTTCCACAGTGAGAGAAATCATATACTGAAAGCGAGGCCGTGCCATCTGCGGAAAGCAGATTCGGCTAGGAAGAACCATCATTGGTATCATAACCCCGGAAGAGAAGAACACCCTACATCAAAAAATATTTCTCCGACGTTATCACTTTGTGAGAAGTCGGGAAGAATGGAGTCTTTTGATCTGTAGAGGACTACCAAAAGTTGGGTAGGTTTCGCACGAGAAGAGCTTAATGTGTTTACCTGTTTGTGCTTGAAGACCGGTATTGTAGAACCAATACCATCGCTTGTCATCATTCAAAAAAGGAGCAGAGAACTATAAAAAAGGAAAGATTGGCAGCCATCAACTCCTCCATTCCATCAGAAGGAATTAAATTCCGACGAAACCTTTGGGTAATCCATGCTCTTTCTGAATGCGTCTTCTAGCTTCTTTCGATCCGGATTTCTGTCCAAATATGTCCTGGTGAATTGCTCCTGGATGGATGTCCAGTTGTCTGTCTCTTCTGAATATTCCTCGAGCCAGTTGTACGGGTCTGGAACCTTGACCTCGCCCCTTGTTTCGCTTTTGTATGTGTCTACATGGTCAGAACGATGGGTAGGAGGATACGTATTGGGGACCCAGGGAGTGGGAGACATGGACCTCGAAGAAAAGAGAGCGAGAACGTTGCGAAAGCGGTCTCTTACGGGCTGCAACAGACGATGCATGGAACTTGGATTTGAGACGGTGTTTTAAGGTGGGCTACTAAAGGCGGCAAAACCATGGCCTTTTTTGCTTTCCCAGGCCCATTTCGTTCCGGGCATGCCGGCCCACCCATCAGACAGCTGCAGGCGCCGCTTACTTTGCAACCGAGGCTTTCGCCCAGTATCGCGATCGTGGATCGTGCACTGCACTCTACAACGCCGTTTTGTGCCATAATTTACCCTTGTGCATGCCAGGGGCATCGCCTCGCGACCCCTAACCGCAAAATGGGGCATGGTCACTCGACATCCTCCATTCGTACCTTTTCTCGTAAAACACCCTGACCGTAATTTTGACAGGAGCGACACGCTGGCCTTGTGGCTGTCACGCGACGCCGAATTGCTCGGTAAATCACCGATGCCAGATAACCCTACCGTAAACCCAGCTATTAATCCATCTTAGTTAATCAACCTTTGCGCACTCATCGATTCATCAATTACCACAGGTCTTAGTATCAGAATCTACAGCTTTGATATCAACAATAGCAACGCATCGACAAGCCCCCGAAAAAAAAAACTCGGACCGCGATACTAGATCGTGTCCGGGAATGAAGTCATCCGAGTCACTGTCGCTGACAGAGTGTAATTGCGGAACTAAAAGTTCTCATTCAACCACAACGTTCCCACTAGGCCTCACGATCGCTGTTTCACCGAGACTGCGAAACGTGCACCGTTAACCACAAAGTAGCACCCGCAGAACCATTCCCAGGCGATGCCGAGATATATTCATCTCCAATGCTACCAGTAATCTTACTTGCACATGAATGCACGAGTCGTCGGATCCTATACACCACCCTGAAATGTCATCTTGTGGATTCGCAACGGAATTCATGCCATGAAAACTTATAAGTACCGCCTTCGCTGGGAAGGCAAGCCTTCTATAAATTACATGCAGCATACGTGCGCTAATTGGCTGAAATATACCATATGATCTCCGCAAATTTTAAAGCTTAATCTAGAAGATTCACGATAGGGACCAGTATATGCGCTAAGAAAGTTGTGCTATGCGCATATGCGCTTGGGCGCGGCTTCAGTAACTCAAGGCTGGAACAAAGGGTAAGTGCACCTGAGAACAAGACCGATAGACTGGCGATGCTGCTTTCGGCTCTCCCTGGGGAGTTGGGCGCAGCGGCGGTTCGAAGCATATCGCTAACCCTCCACGTTCAGCCAGGCCGGGATTAATTTGATAGTGGGTCGAAGCGCTTCAAGCTGAAACCATCGTTGGATTGAGGCGCACTCATTAGAGCAGCCTCGATCAAAGACTTCAAGAGTTTGATCAGCGCGGTTCGCAAAGACAAAACATCGAAATGAGAATTCATATCATACCACATCCACGCTCAGTCTCTACATGACACTCGTGGCATATACCTATGCGAGTAGCGCTTGAAAAAGTACACATCTTGTGATTACGCATTGTCCGATACGGAGGATGCTGCGATGCTGTGAACACGGAGAGGTTGTGACGCTCAGAAACGTACTAGACGCTCCAGATGCTTACATAAGCCCGCAAATCACAGCTTCGGAACGGGAAAGTGCAAATTTGAATCTGGCGTTGTTAACCAGCAATAGCTGGTATGGCCCAGACGCAGGCCAGTTTCTTCCCTAGCCCCGCCCTGGCGAGTAAATTGTGCCGTGGTAGCACCTGGAGCTCATGAAGTGACTAGGATCATGCCGCTGCAGGGATTGGCGCAGGCGTCGCAACGACGCTATGCATGAATCCGCTGGATCTGCTCAAGGTTAAATTTCAAGTCACGACTTCTAAACCCGCGGGTGGAATCGGGAAGCAGATGTGGTTCTCATTAAAAGAAATTTATCAGACAGCCGGTTGGAAAGGGTTGTATCGAGGGTTGGGACCTAATATTGCAGGGAACGCTGCTAGTTGGGGACTCTACTTCTGGTTGTAAGTTCAGTGCACCCAATGAGATTCGACCTACTCAACGCTTGTGCATGYTACAGCTACAATATACTCAAGCGACGCGCATCTCATGGTGACGTCAACGGGCAGTTATCCGTAGGGTCCTACCTTCTCTGTTCCGCCGAAGCAAGTATGCAACTCCTACATTGTTCCGTGGTTTCGACAACAGAAATGTTGATCTAGGTGCCGCGGTTGCCATCATGACGAATCCTCTATGGCTAGTAAGAGTCAGAATATTCGCGTCTCCGCCTTCTGCCCCTCCACTATACCGCGGTCTCTGGGGCAAGTAGTGGGAATCTTTCCAATGAAAAGTTACTCATTCCCGCAATGTAGACGGGCTGTCAACAATATATCGGACGGATGGGATTCCAGGACTGTTCCGAGGGACCGCTCTAGCTCTGGTAGGAGTGAGCAATGGTGCAATACAATTTGTCGTCTATGAAAAGATGAAGAATTGGGGCTTCGAGCATAAACGAAAGCGATATGAAAAGTTGGGTGTGCCATGGAACCCAGAAGTAGAAAAACTCGTGCGTGTGCGCCTTTTTTCATCCATTTTACTGAAATAGATCCTTTCCAGTCTAATTGGGCATACTCTTTCATGTCTATTTCAAGTAAAATTATATCTTTGGCCTTTACATATCCATACCAAGTCGTAAGATCTCGAGTGCAAGTAAGTCAATATCGAAAGCAACCCCAGCCTGACGCTTAGCAGCCGTTATAGAATAATATCAAACGAGGCGTATTCCCTAATATACCAATTACAGTAAAGCGGACCTGGTCTAATGAAGGCATCAGAGGATTCTATCGTGGGCTCGGAACAAACATGGTACGTGTGCTACCCGGTACTTGCATAACGTTCGTTGTGTACGAAAATCTGGCCTGGCTATTACGGACCACCGCTGCAAGGCGTGAAGCACTACTATGAGGAACCACCAGTACCACTAGCATCAGCTATCTATATACACGTTGTAATCTATGCGCAATACTTGACTAGTAGGATCTAGGTTTGCCTGTAGTTTGCGTTGTTTTGGTCCACCGGCAAATAAACCACCTTCACTCACTTGACATACATTTCTTTCTGAAGCGTAAGGTTAATTGACCGGTTCGTCACCACGACTCATTCCTGACACAGGCCAGCATCGACCATGAGCACTTTTCTAGCATTCCGAACGGCGGTCATCACATTGAAACAGCGCGTGCCACCAATTCCTGCGCTGTCAAGGCCCATATCTGCTTCCAGCCCATTATCTGCTGCTAATGACACTCCTCCTAAAGCGCCGACCAAATTCAATAAAAATGCTTTCCTTCTCGCTCAAGCCCAAAAAGCGGAACAACCAAAGCCGAGAAAAAACGATGGCCCATTGAAAAACGAAAAAATACCCTACAGGACCGTACAAATCAATCATAATGGGCGCCTGTCCGCACCTACCACTGTTCGCCGCATTCTCGCCCTTCTAGACCGTAGTGGATACTATATCCTGCTCATCAGTCACCAGCCACCGATCGTCAGAATCGTGAACACGGAAGAGGAGTACAGGCGGAAGAAAGAAGAGCATGAAAAGGCAAAGCTCTCGAAAGCGAAGCGTGATCACAAAGAAATCCAGCTCTCCTGGGTCACGAGTGGAGCTGACGCCGCGCACAAGCTGGAAAAGGCGAGGAAGGATTTGGCGAAAGGGTTCCGCGTGGAACTCGTATTTGCGCACAAAACAGGCCAGTCCTTGCCTACTCCACAGGAAATGCAAAAAACGCTGCAAAATACGGTGGATTCATTGGCGGACGTTGGGAAAGAATGGAAGGAAAGGGTGGTCCAGCGGAAGATGGCCGCTGTGTTCTTGAAGGGCAGCGAACATCCGGATTCCGAGCCAGAACAGGTGGAGATCGAAGCAGACGTTCCGGACGCCATAGAGAAAGAACGTAAGAGTCAGCGGAGACTGACTAGGAAGGAAAAAATTCTACAGTCGGAGCAGGACGGGGGTGACAACTTGAGAAGACGCGGGTCTAAGGAAATACCACAGGAAATTTGGGATCTATTCCAGTAACGTATTTCAGCTCCATTATACAAATGCATGACGGTCTATTCTGCACGGTTCATACATGCACTTTTATAGATATGATGCATAGCGGTACGACATCGGGATTGAATATTGAATGCCACTTGCATCATTTGCTCGAAATTGCTACATATGCAACTAGAGTCCGGCAGATCTACCTTAACGCAAACCATAACCACCATAATTACACCCCCAGCTATCAAATGTGAACTGAGTTGCCCTGTCCTTGCACGGTGCTCCCAAAGTCTTCAACACTGTTGTTGTGCAACGTAAAAGACCATTCAATTCATATGCAACTCTATCGGGCCCGCATCCCTGGCGCCAACCGTGGTTTCAGATCGCTGTCCTCGAAAAAACTGAAGATCGATAAGACGTTTGCCTGAATGGCAACTCGGAAGGCTGGGCCGCTCGAATGCCATTCAACACATATACGTCATCTTCAGAGATAAATCATGGACATCCGGCGCACGGGACATCTGAGGGATTCCGAGGAGAATTTGAAGATTTCGCATTTAGGATGCTAGAGTCCTCCAATAGTTTCTCTATATCTGGGCCACTTTCTTCCTCGAACTTGATTTTTAGCTCTTTCAATGCAGGCGTTTCTAGGATGGTTAAGAGCAACACGCCGCGGACAAGCATTTCAGGTGAAGTTTGATTGTCTCAGTTTCTTGAGCAATATAGTCGCAGTTGCATTGATATATTCGCCCATGATCTAGAAGTTTTGGCAGAATGGTCTGCATGTATGTGACGGCTTCTTGGGTATTTTGCAGCAATGTAAAGGCGAAGGGTGCTCCGCGAGTAATMCCAGGAAAGAATGACAAGATCGCCACCGTGTGTGCAGGGTCCTGTACGCTCCTCCCTAAAGTATCTCCGGCTCGAATTCATGTAAAGAGGACCTGGACGTGTTACGTGCGGAGTCTCCCATTCGGCATCATTCCACTCTATAACGATTTCATTCCAGAGGTAAGGCTGCATTGACAAAAGTGCCTCGCCCCATTCAGARTACATTTGGCTGACATACCACAGAAATTTGTGCGCCTCGTGAACTAGTAAAGGTGAAGATAGGTTTTGGAAGATATTGCGCATGATTTCCGCAGCTATGTGGCACGACTACTGATACCGGTGCAGCGATGTCACTGCAAGAGCCTGTCAGAATGTAGATTTTAGAACGATCTGAAGCCTACAATCACAATAYTGTGCGAGTACTGTCCACTGCGAGTGAAAATAAGAACGGAAGCTATCAACTTCAAGTTGATGCTCTCGTCGRAAGGGCGTGCATTACCACGCCAAACTTTGCAGGCGGCCATCAAGTCATAGCGCTTGTCTGACTGATTGTTGTCTCTAGCCATAGGACTCTATAGTACTACACGGTGAGAGACTATGTGAAAATCTTGGGTGCTGTGTGAGTCGTCTTACGATCTGTCTCGTCTCACAAAGGGTAATATTTTGTACCATATGACCCGTATAGCGCAACGAATGTGAGCTCATATATTACTCGTAAGTAAACGCAACCAATCTCTCTCCCAGTTCCAGAAAGACAGTTGTCATATACGGCACGAACAATCGCCAGCTCGGCCTCTTCAAATCCACGCTGCATGAAGGTAATCCCGATTCATATTGTCGTTGCCATATAAGCAGATATGCAAGTGGCACCCAACACGTCAGCAATAGCATTGACAATATGCGACGAGTTGAAGAAGTCGATGAAGGAAAGAAATGGATATCATGGGACAAACTWAAGTGCGTTGAATCAATGTTTAACTTCAATCACTGACTACTGGTATAGCTAGGGTTTCCTAGCTTCGTCGCTCATCACCCGAATGCTGGGACTTGCGCACCTCTTCAGGTACTCACCGACTTTAGTGAAGCAAAACCGGTTGGCGCTCTTGTCCTCGCCATGCAAGTGGCAAGACGCTCATTCATCGGATCTCTGCATTTATTGTCTAACTCAATGAAATAGGTCGAACACGTACTTAAACAATGACTACTAGCCACCTAGTCAAATGCTCGAAGCAGTTCTGCCCAGGAAGAGTAGAAGTTATCTACGCATTGGAAAACCATCCTTGAAGACGCCCGTACATATCAAGAAAAAAAATGGAACGAGGCGGTTGCTGCAACCTCCAAATCCAACAATATCATCGTAGTCGAAGTCAAACAAGCGACAACGCAAAATTGTTGTCGATGATTCTGAATGATGTAGCATTCTTTCAGGTTTTGCCCGTTCTGAGCTGTTCTAATGAATGATTCGTAGCCTCGGTTGTCTCTATGGCATTCAGACTATATCTACCCTCGGCGCTCAGATTTGGCACCCTCTACGCTCGCTCTCAGACTARTCACTGCCCTCAACACTTGGTTTTGGCCCTCGGCTTTCTGCTTGCTGTCGGACTACATTTACCCTCGGCGCGCTGCTCGCTGTCTTTGAGCTCTCAATGCCGCATTTGGTCTTCAGCACTTGGTTCTATCGTCGCTCTCGGGATTCAATATTAATCCTTTCTCTCGGCGCCCAGTTTTGACACTTGGACTTGGCTTCTTCATGTTTCGCCGTTGCTTTGTT
Organism: Amanita brunnescens Koide BX004; assembly: GCA_001691785.3. Lineage (NCBI taxonomy): Eukaryota > Fungi > Basidiomycota > Agaricomycetes > Agaricales > Amanitaceae > Amanita > Amanita brunnescens. Next base: position 14,584 of record JNHV02000328.1, read on the forward strand.
GCTTGTTACTTCAACGCTTTGACACCGTTGACCGACTCGTCAAGAAGGGTAGTGTCACCCACAGGACCTGTGAAACCGGTCGAGGGACAACACAGACTGATGACACAGAACTCTGGAATTGCGTCAGCCAATACAAAATCGATCAAGCAGATGGTATGATATGCGATAACGACAGAAATGTGATCAACAGCCTTGGATTAGACAGCGACAATTTACACCGACCCTGGCCTAAAAGTGACGCATGTGTCAGGTCATGGTGTATCATGTCGCTCTTAAGGAAGTTGATGGCTTTCTTGTGGAGTATGGAAGCATGTAGTGCACTTGGTTGAACTTTAGTTGGGATTCGGGTTCGGAATGGCAGTTGTCATTGGCATCTGCGGGTAGGGTGAAGTATAGCACCAGGCGTCAGATTCAGAGTCGTAGGGAACACGGGCACCGGCATGATGGCCTTGACATCTCCTTCGTCGATGGTTTGTCCTCACCGCCCAACTGCGACGGTTTCGGGAGAGACAATGAACTGTACCAGGTGATTGACGACGAGGGAAAAGTAGAGCCGTAGTGAGAGTTTTGGTCTTTGTGGGGGGGCAGTGGTAGGACGTGTTGTGTAAGTGGAGGACCAACGCCTGTTGCGCTGCGTGAGTGGTCTGTTGTTGTCGCTGCCCGGGTGTGAGCGGAGGTTTTACATGGTGGTATATCGATGGTGAGATGGGGTGAAGTACATCAAAACAAGCGGGACGGTAGTGGACGGAATGTATTGTTCGTGACTAGATGGAGCTTATCTGTGATTGTTTTGGTGCAAAGAAAGGGTTTTTGCAGATATCGTCTAAGAGAGGAAAAGAAAGGGCGTAGGTGGACGGTACGTAGCTGTGTTAGATTGATGTGGCATAGTCCAGCTGCTAGCAGCAGCACAAAATGTCTTTCACCTTTGTCCCATGTGTAGGAGTCATGAGTCTTAGATGACCTCAGGGGAACGATCATTCAGACACTACTAGTTCCAATCCAACGCAGCTCTTCATCTTTCTAAAAATCATTACCGCCCTGTCGTACTTTTACCATACTTGATGTACAGCATGGACACTCGTACATTTTTCTGTGTTGTCTACGCCGGTAGCTCTATTCCATTCGAAGTATCCGTACGTCTCGACGTCACCGTTAACGGTTTGAAGAAGGCTATAAAGGACGAGATGGATCTTCGTGATGTTGCTGCCCCCAGCTTGGTGCTTTGGCAGGTAAGTTTCTACTCATGGGACCGGAACTTGTGTTTCCACTGACTCTATCTTGCCAGTTAAGTGTCCCGGAACCTGTGGAACCAGCACGTACCCTCGGGCGGCGTATTGGGTTGCGAGGCGATACAAAGACGTTCGCCGAAGAGTTGTCCAGCCCTACACAGAAAATTTTGACGCTCTTTCCGCAACCCCCCCTCGAAAACCACGTCCATATTCTGGTGGAACTTCCTTCCAGTGAGCCCATGGTTGTCATTTTGACCATCGCTAATTGGTCTCGTCTCCCATGTCCTTTATTATCCACTGTTGTTTGCCATGCCAGACGCCTCTCATCCTCTTGATCTATGTGAGCCCCATCAAAWTTTGCCCTCTCATCGCTCACAGAAACCTCAGCACATCTTTCTCCACGAATGGACACAGTCTTAGCACTGTACGAAAAACTCAAGAAATATCATCTCGTTGTGGTACTGTTATGACATTAAATGTTCTGAAGTCCCTGCTCACTCCACGAAGGTCCGTGGGACTCCCGGGAGTGGCAAGACGGTGCTTACTCGACTACTTGCTGCTCATATCAGGCAACAAGACCCCACTGTGGACCAAGTTCTTCAGATTTACTCGTGGCCACCGATAGCAGACAGGGACGAGTATGACGCCGTTCTTAAACGGAAAGGCTGGGTAGAACATAAAAAAACGGTGTTCATCTTTGACGAAGGGCAATTGACGTACGACGATGGAGGACTTTGGTTAGATTTTTTCAAATCCATTCATGAAAGCAAGGGTCATCGTCGCGCGATCGTCTTTGCTAGCTATGGCAGCCCGACATCGCGTATCAACATAACGGGGACCCCTACCCCAATGTTCATCCCTGATCGCCAACGGGTCACGTTGCATCATATTGCCCATGGAGATGGCCTTTGTCCAGCTGGGCTCCTTTTCACCCGAAGGGAGTTTGACGATCTAGTCACCAGGCATTATCATTCCCCAGAGGTTTATTTTCATCAATCTTTTTTTGATTCCCTCTTTGAAATTACGAACGGGCACGTGGGGGCGATCCTTGATTTCATTAACATTATTATTGCCGACGACGTAAGTGACGGTAAGTCCCTTTCTGTTAAAAGGGTGATGGTCTGACATTGTTCAGTCATATCGTGGACTCGAGAGTGACGCAAGCCCAGTTTACACTTGGGATTTTTTTATGGCAAAAGTCAACCCTCGGGGATTGCTACAACAGCTCAATTCCACTGGCATATTTGGAAGGGGGCTGCCATTGAATACGGATCTCCAGGACTCAGCCACCGCCCGCGTTTTTTCTGCAGTCCTTCGTAGGGGTCTCGTAAAAGATGCCGACTACCGTGGCGAACCTGAGTCTGATGAGAAGAAAGCGCTGCAGAGGTGTTATCAAAACGGTTGGCTCCACGCAGACTTACTCCCCACAGACTTGGTCGACGTAGATGGCGCCACTGGGTACTTCTTCCCATCGTCGCTTCACCGCTGGCATGTGGAGTGGAACCTATGGGGCAGTGTAGATCAACGCCAAGCCGAATTCCAAGCAAATAGTCTTCTGGAACTTGTGATCAACGTCATTCGCCTGTTCTCCCCGAGCCGTTTCTCGACTGAACGRAGATTAGGTCCCGGTTGTATTCAACGGCTACCCGAGGCACAGTACCAGGATGAACTGTATCGCTGCTGTCACGCTTTTTCGGAAGGGTCGCTGCTTACCTTACCTGAGTTTGGAACGGCGAAAGGACGTGCAGACTTTTACGTTCCTGCCAAACGCTGGGGGATAGAACTTTTACGTGAAGGTGATCGGCTGGCAAGTCATTGGGGTCGGTTTTCCGAAAAAGGGTCGTACACGGAGATACTCCCTCTAACTGACTACATCATTGTTGATTGCCGTACTACGCGTCCGGGGCAGGGACATCCACGTAAGTGGACTCGCCCTTTGATCATTGCTCTCCTGATACATTATTAAGATATGTCAAAATTGTACCATGCTGTGTTCGAGGACAACTTCCACCACGTACGTATTCTGGACAACATGCTCCATTTAGTTGAAGACTTCGAACTGTTGGAACGGTCAACATAACGGATTTGGGTCCATTCAGTGGCAATCTTGCTCGATAGGCTGGTATAATGTATAGATTGTATCCCTATTCTTTTTCGATGCGAATGCGATCGAAAGAAGCTGTACCGGTTGTAAGGATTCTTAATAGAATCCTGAGTTTTCCTTAAGCTTGTCCGGCGGCCACAAAACGAGATGAGTGGAGGAAAACCGGCCGCGCGGGGGCAACCTAAGTACAAGGTGAGTCGCCCGCTGGTTTATCGTCTTCGTATGCCAATGCTAATCAAGATTTTTATAGGCTTGATTTGTTTCTTCATCGGCTCCAAGACCTAGTCGCGCACGGCCCTCAATAGCCACATTTGCCATCAGCCATTGAATTACTCCCCCACAAGGCTTCATGTGCACTGACTGCGAAAAGGGCAGGGAGGACTCTCAGAGCAAGTCCTCCATGCTGTACTGAGCATGGGAGAGCCCCACTGGGCTCTCCAAGTGAACAGACCGCTGACGTATCTAAGCGACACGCCTGTGAGTCCCATCCCCCGAWGAACGAAGATCCCCGGGAAAGGGTACGTGTATATGTTTTATTTTTTATTTTTATCTTTTCGTTCTTTGCTGACTGGACATCTATTTTCAGACCTCCATTCCGGGGACTCCAGTACGGTGCCCGTCTCTCGCCTGACAAATGCGACCAGGAATGAGGACGAGAGAGCAAGCGAGCAGCGAAGGAGGGCCGGCATATGGGATAGTATGGGATAACTGGCGCAGGTAAGTCCTTCTTTTCTTCCCACTTCTCGTATTCCGCCTGACAGCGTCGTATAGGCGTAGCAAATCTGAACATGCCGACACAAAGTGGGAGGACTAAATGTGAGCCCTTCATGCTCAATATGAGCGTTTGGGACTATTGGGAGTCCCGTTTGGACTGCCCGAACGAACGGCCGAGCGACCGTCTTTTTCGGCCACCAGAACGACACGCCAGCATGTTCGTTCCCCTGAAGAACGTAAATGAGGGCAAATAATTAGGCTGTGGGGACTCTCCAACGACCCCGATGAATTTTGAATATCACAATCAGATCGAATAACTAGCATTTGAGTACGTTCCGAATTCTCATACTGAACGTATCAGGCTGCCGTAGGTTCCCAATTGAAACTCCCATTGCAAGTGAAGCGGTGCAAATGTCATTTTCCTAATCTCCGCCACCCAACCTCCATACCCCCATCCCCATATCCATTTTCGTCGCACCGCCCCCTTACGACCCCAAGCCAGTCATCAGTCTCCCCTCTTCGCGGTCTACGGAAATTGTGTCAGCCACGATACGTYCATGGACAAGCAAGAACCTACCACCTTCGCTCTTTCCAAATCCACAATGCTATCTCCGCCACCGATTTCCATTGCTTCGCCTCCCCGCGACACTCAAGCCAGTCATCAATTTCCCCTCCTCGCGGTCTACCGAAATCGCGTCAATTACACTACTTTATAAACTACTTTTAGACAAACAAGAACATACCATTTGGATGCGTTCATTCGCTCCCCTCACACCCAATCATCTCCAGGGCCATATCAACTCTGAAGAAGAACGCCACTAAGAAAGAAAGACAAACTTATGACTCACCTTATTTCCCTGGCAATTCTGGCCACACCATTCTTGAGCTTCGTCAAGGTCCGGTCCAGGCGGCGGGGAGAAGGGATGAAGGGTGGAATTAAGACATAGAGAAGAGCCGCTCATTGGCGACGACCGGTAGGACACAGCTTCTGAGGGCGAGAGAAGTTGGGCCGGCTAGACTGAGAGGAAGGAGGGAGACAGAATGTCCTCATCCATCCATTCGGGTCATCTGTCGACTCAATCAGCGGGCATGTCACAATATGCAGGATTAGTCGAAACGTACCAGCCATTGACGGTTCCCAAGACAGGCAGACTGAGAGGAAAGAGAGCGACCGAATGTCCTCACATCCATCCTTTCGAAGTGTATTGAAAGATGTCACGCGYGCGTGCTCCCAAGGGACACCATCAGGATCGCCTAACACGCTGGTGAAGGTGGGTGTCTCCCATTCTGTCGACCACAATCAGCGGGCATGACAAAATTTGAAAATAGTCGAAACATACCAGTCATCAATAATTCTCAAGATTACTCCTCTGCGCCGCGCGGCAAGCCAGACTGAGAGGAAAAGAGAGACCAAATGTCCTCACATCCATCCTTTCGAAGTGTATTGAAGGATGTCACGCGCGCAAGGTGCGTGCTCCCAAGGGACACCATCAGGATCGCCCAGCATGCTGGTGAGGGCGGGTGTCTCCCATTCTGTCAACTACAATCAGCGGGCGTGACACAATTGCTAGGCTAGTCGAAACGTACCAGTCATTTGTGGCTGGCAGCCCTTGCAGGTGTCCGTAATTTTGGTGGGTGGTGGTGGACCCGGTCCATCCGAAAAACAAAAGAAAGAATGGGATGAAGAATGGAACGGTGGGTGAGCTTGAAGTCTTGATGGCGTATGCTGAGGTCTTTGTCATAGGCGTATGTGGCGAATCTGTGAGGGAAGGTAAGTGCTAGAATCACTTGGTTATATAGATTTCTGAGGGTTGCACTTGTTTTGACAGAACGCGGTGGAGCTGGACGCGTTTGTCTCACCT
>JNHV02000329.1:0-20451 GCA_001691785.3 Amanita brunnescens Koide BX004
GTGAGTATTTCTCCTACTCACTGAGCACCGCATCCTGCGCAGCCACTTTCCCGACATATGCTGTCTTACTTCTCATGGTCACTCATCCTTATTGATCAACATCATCACACGACATGTTCAACTTCATTCAACCACCCTCCCGCAGCCATTCTCATGATGCCCACTTTTGTTAGCCATCGGTAAGTTCACACTGGCCTTTCTTTGTTGATGCATTGATGTATTCATAACATTCAGGTGATGTGACATGTTGAACTTCAACATTCAACCAACCACGCCCAGCGCCCCATTCTCAAATCTCACGACGCCCACTTTCATTAGCCATCGGTGAGTTTGCACTAGCTTTTTGTTGTTGGTGCATTGACGTATTCACAACATTCAAGTGATGTGACATGTTGAACTTCAACGTCAACCAACCACGCCCTGCACCCCATTCTTGCAATGCCCACTTTCATTAGCCATCAGTGAGTTCACAATGGCTTTTCATTGTTGATGCATTGACATATTCACAACATTCAGGTGATGTGATATGTTGAACTTCAATGTTCAACCAACCACACGCTGTGCCCCATTCTCCCAATGCCTGGTAGGTGATTTATCRTAATGGCATGGGCATACCAAGAACTACAAGGGCACTGGATGTGGCACCTGCAATGCCTGCTGCCTCATCCTCAGTTGCACAAGGCTTGGAACGTCATCATGGGCCCATTTGAGGTAAGTGAACCCTTTGCCCACATGCAATGCAATTTTCAGCCCATTATCTTACAGCTCTTCGGTGATTATGATGACATGTTGAACTTCAATGTTCCTCTCACTCAGTGGATAACCCCCACTCCGTACTACATTCCTTTGATACATACTACATCCCATGTTTTCCTTTGATTCCATACTATACCATACCTTCATCAACAAAACCTCTTTTATATTATTACGTGATATATCATCTAGAATTTCTTATATCGCCATGTCTGAATATAGTCTTTGGCTTTTTCCTTTCGGCAGCGACACTATAAGGGATGTCCTCATTATATTATGGTCCTATGCTGCTCCTGCTTTCTCAATTAAAATACCATTTATTCATTATACGACGACAAGTTAGAGTATACTCTTTTTTGTATTCTACTCTTGCAGTCCCCAGAAAAGAATCCATATCTGATACAGCCACTTACGTCTTGTTGCTAAGTCGACCCGACTTTCTAGTGCCCGCTGTTTGCGTCTTCCTCTTCTTCTTCTTCAGCTTCTGTTGGTTCTCCTCAGACGCTTCCTGTGATAACTCTGCAGGTGAGAGATCACTCGCAAATGGATCTGAGGTCTCGGGGGCGATGGTCGCAGATGAGCTGCGATTCCTAGATCGTTTCTGACCTTTACGAGGTGGCTCAGCGGTAGACGATTGTGCAGGGCGAGGCTGGGCATTCGAACCGGCAGGAGCTGCTGGCTGAGGTGACGCTGGAGGTTGGGCGGCTGCTTGAGGCGTTGGTAGGCAGGACGGCGCCGGTGGATGTGAATCATGACCTGGGTTAGGGTGAGGCTGGGCGTTTGAACCGATGGGAGCCACTGGCTGAGGCAGTGCTGGAGGTTGGGCAGCTGCTTGAGGCGTCAGTGGTGGATGCGAATCACAGTTAGCCAGCAATGGGCGAGCTTGAGGGCGTGACGGTGCAGTGTTGGCGAAAGTTGCTGGGCGAGGCTGGGCGTTCGAAGTATCAGGGGCCGCTGGCTGAGGCGGCACCAGAGGTTGGGCGGCTGCTTGAGGCATCGGTAGGCAGGACGGCGCCGGCGGATGCACATCACAGCCTGAGTTTGCTGACAATGGGCGAGCTTGAGGACGTGGTGCAGTGTTGGGGAAAGCTGCTGGTGCTGCCGGAGGTTGGGCGGCCGCTTGAGGCATTGGTGGGTGGGACGATGCTGGCAGTGGATGCGAATCATGCGGGTTAGCCGGCAATGGACGAGCTTGAGAGCGTGATGGGCCTTGAGTTTGGAGTTGAGGATCTATGACTCGGAGACGCGCAAATTCCATTTTCCGAGCTGCGCACATCTGCAGTTGGTTGCTCTTGATGGGCTTGGAAACTTGCTTGCTCTTCTTCTTACTTGCAGATCGCTTCCGGAGTTCGGGAACATGTCTATTAATCGAGTAATGAGAGTTATAGTAGGAAATTGTGCGACTTACTCTTCCCACCACTGAAAAGTATCTTGACGCCATTCGGCACTTACATTCAAATCAGCATCGGGGAAATCCGGATCCAACGTGTTCATTATCTGTGTGAAGAAGTCGTCGAGCCGAAATCCAAAGTCTTCATCGCTCCATCTTGCCGCAGAGCTCAGAGCCCACCGAGCCTCCAAATAATCAGTAGATGAAGTAGACGTACATAGAATGCTCACCATGACTGCTGTATATGCGATCGTTTCAGCCGTTGGCTTCTGCAGGCCATGGAGAACACCACATGGGAGTCGTCCACTAGACTTGTGACCAAACGTAGTGGAAGGTCCTGTGAAAAGAAAGCGATATATGCGCTCGAGCAAGAAGCCCCGGAAGAGCCCTTTCATCGGATCACTCGGATCATACAAGGACTCGTCGTAACAAAAAGCAGGCCAACTGAATGCTGAAATCGTGCGGCGTGCCTCCAGTACTTGTGCTCGGAATTCCCTGGAGCGGTCAAACTCTGGTTTGCGAGCCATAATCTGGAGCGCTTACTCAGGGTCCTGATCAAATTCGGCAATCAACTCCATGGGACAAAGCAAGCGTGCAAGGACGTTGTTGTACCATCCCCATCTACTTTTTTCGTGCGACCTTGGGACATCATAATTGCTCTTCGGCTGACCATCGGGAACTATAACCTCAGGTATTTTTTCTTTAATCATAAATGAATCGTGACTTTTAACACCGTTCATTGTCTCTTGTAACTGGCGGAATTATAAGTATCACGGGCAGTTTGATTGGAAGAAAGCTTACTAAGTTTATGAATGCTAGGAGGCTCTCTTCATTGTTCTTGGCAATTTCTAATACGTAAGTTCGGAAGGTCGAGACGAGTTGCATTATCTTCTCGAATACAATGAGGTTGTAATGTTGATCACTATACGTAACGGTGAGCAAATGATCATTTGAATAGCGCATATAGCTACATACATTGACGCTGGAGGGCCTTGAACATTGATGCCTTCCATGAAGACTTCTTCGAGGTTACAGAATGGGTCGATAGCAAGGGGGATCCAGCGTGCGGCATTCACATAAACTGCGTTGGGATCTGTCTCTCCCGGGCCGTCCCTATGTATGGCAGATGATATGTGAGTAGCGGCAAGCGATGCATATACTTAAAGTTAAACAACTTACGTTGCTCTTGCCTTCTTCTTTCCTTTTGACTTCTTTGCAGTGAGTTGGGATTGACCAGTATCTGAAAGCTGAGAGTCAGACTCGGAGGCGGAGTCTGCCATATCTGGTGAGTGGGGGAAAGAAAGAAAGGACTTGATTGCAATTGACGGACTTGGCGCGTCTATGCGTTTTGCCACGTGACCACATCATTACCGGCGCACAACCGCATTGCACATGCCGTTCACGTCACAGAGTCTGGCTTAAACTCCATCAAAGTGTATGTACAATTGTCTTTGTCACTCGCATGCAACTGACAGGTTTTGTAGAATACTATCCATGATGCTCTCCTTATCGATTGATTCGTGAGTTTGAGTTTATATTAGGAATACTAATTCTAATCTTATGTCTAGTTGGAATATAATCGGCCACAAGTATCCTGAATTCGCCTCAGGATACTCACCTTTCACTTCGGCATAGTGTCCCCCTGACACTTATGGCGCCAAAGAAGTGCCCTGCGTCGCAGTGCAACTTTTTCTACAGCACACCGAACGGATTTTCCAATCACAAACGGAAATGCGTGTTTTACAAAGCTATGCGCACGAAAATAATTAAAGGGTTTGCCGAAACAAGGGGCGGGGATGCGATTTCAGGTGCAAGTAGCACTGTACACGAACAGCAAGGTTCTGAGCCTTTCAGCTCACAGATGGGACTCGGAGATGCAATAGCGGAAGAACAGGCCACCACACCCATCGCTGATACTGATGGCGACTTTTCTATGGTAAGATCAAATATTGTGTGCATATTCTATTAATGACTAGTAGATAAGGGGGGTGTCTTAGTACTGATCTAGCATAGTTGTGGCCTAATCCAACATAATTATATCTAATGTGACCTAACTAGCAATCTCCGCTTTTCCTGATGTGAACTCTGGTTCACTAAGTGAAGGAGGCACTATGGCTGAGGACATTCATCAATCAAGTTTTTGGTGAAAATATCAAAAAACCTACCACTCTTTTCTCCAACAATCAATCCACAATCGCTTTATCGAAGGACCACCAGTATCATGCAAGAACAAAGCATATAGATGTCCGTTTTCATTTCATATGATGGGTTATTGAAGAAGGGAAGATGAAGCTCGTCTATTGTCTGACAAATGACATGCTGGCAGACCCATTTATGAAGGCATTACCGAGTGCGAAGGGGAACACTTTGCAGTGGCGTTGGGTCTCGCTCGGGCTTGAGGGGGAGTGTTGGAGTACCAGCAATACCGACGAGACGCGTGTGGGACGCATTGTTGATGCGTGTGCTATTTTCGGAGGTTCGTCTAGCCTTTCTTGGAAGGTACGCTCGTTTTGGCAGGGAGTTGTGCACGAGCGGGAAGTGGATTCTTGACAGCAACTGTAYAGTTGCTACGTTTTGTGGCTTGTCAATGTGTAAGCGATTCGTTCCACTTCTTATCGTTTCGAGTTAGGAGTCCTTCCGGGACCCGGCTTCGCCCATCCGTAGTAGAGGCCTAATTATTGCTTCACTAGTAAAATGCCCGAAACGTGGCCGGCCTGCCAAAAATTTCATCCAAACATAGCGATCCACCATATTGATATTTGCTCAGTTTTAGTCAACCCCACAGAAGTCCTACTGTCCTAAGTAGAGGAACTACCCGCTACAGATTCACCCGCAGTTCCGGCTGTTTTCTTGCCCCGTTTGTGCTGTATCAATTTTCCCGCTGCTTCTTTGTCCAGCAGGTATGACACTAGTGCTGGGTAAAGAGTGAGACGCCTAAGTGTCTCTTCAAACCCGACAAAACGGAATTCCCATTGATCGTTGCGCATTTGGATCTGCACAACTTCGCCAACCTGTATGACTGGTTCAGGAGGTTCAGGAGGACCGTTGGCTGCATCGGCAGGACCCGTGACTATATCAATGGCAACATTAGGACGCTGTAAATATGAGCATGAGGATCAAGATTTCCGAAAACCATCACTGACTTCGACCAGAGCCCACAATCCTTCCAGAGAGGTTTCTCCCGAGTTTGGAGCGTCGCGCAGGGATACGGAATCTTTGAGGATTCTGTATCCATTTTTTTCATAACGAAATTCATATTGATGGTCACTTATTTTTGATAATTGACGACGGAGTCTGCGAATAGTTACTTGTCCGACACCACCATCCACAGCTCTGAACCTCAAATTAATATCGAGATCCGAATCCCTGGGCCAGGAAGGGAGATCGTCCCTTGTCGCTAGAGTTTTAACCTTGTAAAAATACTTTACCCGGCCTATCAGGCGTTCATCCGTGGCACCCATAAGTGGTTTAAACTCCGACTTGTACACCAGTGGAGGGGGCGCGCCGGAGAGACGGGGAGAGGGGGGGGGGGCAACGACAGAAGAAGTGAGAGCAAAGATGAACAAGGCGTAAGAAATCAGCATGATTGATATCCTGGGCAGTATTTCAGTAGCCGGCCAGAGTATAATCGGCATTGACCTACTCGCAGAGATTCGAAAATGGAATGGAGACCGGCTCGGGGTTAACAGGTGTCCAGGTGCCTTTTTATAGCTTTGAAGGTGGGACGGGCTCTCCTGGCAACCTTAACATTTCAATATCAGTAACCCGTGACGCCCAAGCAAATTAGCGAGCACAGGCCTGCCAGTTGAATTTGATGCGACTTATCAGACATACTACAGGTACTACGGCTTTGCGTGGCAGATCCTGGGCTGACCCATTGAAGTTTTGATTGTTGGCAAGTAATAAGTCACACGAATGCCGGTTAGCTTGTGTACGGCATCAACTTTTTTTTTGAATGTCAGCCTGCGGCCCTGTGCTGCCCTACCACCGCTACGGTAGATACTCTTCTGCCTCACTCGTCGAACAGCATCCAGTAACTTCGTCGGTCCTGCGAGTCCTGTGTTATTCTTTCACAAGGTCCACCATGAGCAATACCAACATGCAACTGCCAGTGGATATGAGGGAGATGATAGACGATGCATTGTGGTCACGCTCGTGACGAGGATCACTAGAAGGAACAATGTTGATTGCTCTCATATAGGAGTATACATCTGCCACATCAGCGATACATACATCGATGTCAACAATCAGATCTTGGCCGTAATAAGTTGCTAAGTCCCTTGATCTGCCCGTTCTGGATCTCCATCACAAAGCTACATGCAACCACAATTAGCGTGCTGGAATGTGAGTTAAGTTATTCCTCTACGAGGGGAGATCATAGATCTATTGTCGACAGCAAAATTGAACAGGACACTTGGATCAGGTTGTAACTCTCTACTCCAGTGGCAACCACGATTTTGATATCGCGTAAGTAATCATCTAGACAATCTTGAATCTTGGTCGGCAATTTTATCATCGTGATCCGGACTATATTGTAGTGGACACCAGGAAGCAACCACCATCACTACATCACGAGTTTTATGATTATTATGACAAGTAACCATCTGTGTGCAATACTTACGTCCATCAGCTAGGCCCGGGATGACCCAGGTTACGGTTTCCGGACAAAAAGCATGGCGAGGGTGAACTGAGGCTGTGGTAGCGACTCGGTTATGGGTAGACAGAGCAGTGCTACATTAACATCTGTATCTCCGAATATCAAAAGCTGCCCTGGATAACGATGCATTCGAAGCTTCTCTGTTCATCCACCTGAATAGATAGGCGCCGAAAACATGTATGGAAACGTACCTCAAGGTGTGGCTCTTGCTGCGCGAGAAGTCATGGCCATACCTCCGACATCCCGAGACACTGTGCCTCGGCAAGATGAAAAGAAATCAAGAGAATCGAGATAAAAAGTGAGGAGACTCCTTCATTTCGACAAGGTAAAGGCAGTGTCTTTCGTAATCGCCTCGTCTGATGTGAACCGCGAGGACGTCAGTCAGACGCGGGGTTATATAGTCATGTCTTTGGATGGTGGCCGGACGACGACCCAGTTCCTGAGTATGGCGGACAAAACGAGATGAGATCATGAAAAATCTTGCAGGATCGGAGAGCGAGAGAGACCATCCCATAGTGTCAATAGTTGTCTTTCGCCAAAGAGACTATATTATGACGAATTAGCGAAGATGAAGAAGAGGAAACGAAAGAAGTACCCACCGACAGTCGAATTGTTCATCGTGTGACACACTCTCAACACATGCCTGCACCGATGATAGTCGGCCGACCCACCATTGAATGTAGGTCTCGCCATCAGCACTGTACGGCGCGTCTGCTGCGGAGACAACGTGTCGCTGTGAAGGTGGGCAAACTGAGGTAAAAAAATCGGCACCGACGGTTAATTTGTGAGAGGATGATGACGAGGGCATTGGTCCAAGGGTTCTGGGTGTCCTTGGTAGTTGGTACGTTCAACCTGAACAATTCGCACTCGTTATATGTGCATGTGTCCATCATTGTTCAACGCAGACGCGTCTGGAAGCCTGTCATGGGGGAGAGGTTAGCGGATTTTCTTCCAGTCTGTGAGAGCCGAGAGCGGACGAGCAGGGCAGCCGACGGAGAACAATGTGGGAAAAGGGCTGTAGCTTCGCATTATGCGTGTGACTTGAGTGAATTCTAATTGAGAGTACAAGGCGGGAGTAGAATGTAGGTCTAGTGCGCGACTCGAGGTGGCGGTGCTCTATAATAGACTCTAAGGAATGTAAGCGATTCGTTTCACTTCTGCCACCACGCTTAGTCTGACGCGGGCCTCGGAGGTCAGCAAGACTCGCCCGTTTGGGCTCACAGTTCGTCTCACCGACTGAGGGTTTCGGGTTAGGAGTCCTTCCGGGCCCGGCTTCGCCCATCCGTGGTATTCTCATCACAGTTAGTCTGAGCTAGACTTGATGTCTGTCACTCGGAACCAGTAAGCGTCACGGCACCGCAGAGTGGTTTGCCGGCGGATGGATGCTGTCCTGTGTAGCGGTTGGAGGCCAAATTATTGTCTCGCTAGTGAAATGTCCGAAACGTGGCCGGCCTGCCCAAAACTTCGTCCAAACGTAGCGATCCACCATATTGATATTCGGTCAGGTTTAGTCAACCCCACAGAAGTCCTACTGTCTTATTCCAGTAGAGGAGCTACCCTTTGCAGATTCACCCTCCCTATCTACGACTTTTCTCCTGTGCCCTCGACTCTTCCCATGTATCAAAATTTCAGCTGCGTCTTGTCTCAGTGAGTATGACACCAGTGCTGGGTAAAGAGTGAGACTCCTAAATGTCTCTTCATACCCGACAAAACGGAATTCCCATCGCTTGTTGCGCATTTCGATCTGTATAACTTTTCCAACCGGTATGAGTGGATCAGGAGGATCGTTGGCTGCATCGGCAACAATATTCTTAGTGACAACATGAGGACGCTGTAAACTTGAGCATGAGACACGATCAAGATTTCCGAAAAGTATCACTGACTTCGACGAGAGTCCACAATCCTTCCAAAGAAGTCTCTTCCGAGTCTGGAGAAATATCCTTGTCGCGCAGGGATACGGAATTTTTGACAATTCTGTATCCTTTGTTTGCATAACAAAACTCATACTGGCGATCACTGTTTTKWRMTAMTTSACGACGGAGTYTGCGAATAGTTAYTTGWCCGACACCACCATYCACAGCTMTGAACYTCAAATTAATATCGAGATCCGAATCCTCGGGCCAGGAAGGGAGATCGTCTTTTGTCCGTAGAGTTTTAACCTTGTAAAAATAGTTGTCCGGGCCTATCAGGCTTTCATCCGTGGCACCTTCAAGTGGTTTCGACTCTGACTTGTATATCAGCGGAGGGGGGAGAGGGGGAGNGGGGGGGGGGCGCAACGACAGAAGAAGTGAGAGCAAAGATAAACAAGGCGCAGGAAATCAGCATGATTGATATCCTGAGCAATATTTCAGTAGCCGGTCAGAGTATAATCGGCATTGACCTACTCGCAGAGATTCGAAAATGGAATGGAGACCAGCTCAGGGTTAAGAGGTGTCCAGGCGCCCTTTTATAGCTGTGAGGCGGGCCGAGCAACGTTTCAAAATTTCAATATCACCAATCCCGTGACGCTCGAGAAGATTAGCGAGCTGCAGGCACCCGCACTAGCCTGCACTGCCTGCACCAGTTGAACTTGCTTCGGCCGACTCATTAAAGTTTTATTGTTCAATGCCAGCCGGTAGATCGTGTGCCGTCAACTTGTCTTGAAATTGAATCTCAGCCTGCACCCAACGCCGCCACAGCCCGGGTGGATACTCTTTCGCCTCACATCATCCGGTTGGTCCTGTACTATTCTTTCACAAGATCTACCACGGATCACTAGAAGGAGCAATGTTGGTTACTTTCATGTAGGAGTATGTAGTGACATCTGCCGCATCAGTGATACATGTAATATATATTGATGTCAACAATCAGATCTTGGCCGTAACTTGCCAACTTCCTTGATCTGCCTTTCTGGATGTCCATCACAAGGCCTACGAGTCAAGTAGCCACGAATAGCGTGCTGGAATATTATTGCGCTTCGAGGATAAATCATAAATCTATTGTCGACAGCAGAAATAGGATACTTGAGTTTGATATCGCGTACTAAGTAATGGTATTCATCTGGACAATCTTGTTGAACCTTGGTCTGCGTTGTGATCCGGACTCCAGGAAGCAACTGCCATCAATGCATTTCAGATCATCATAACGGGTTCCCAACTTACATAAATCTTATCCAGTGCTTTACGACAATCTGCGGACCATTTCTTCGCCCCCAGCTGGGTAACGACTCGGAGGTGTGCTGTGGCAGGAAACTACCTCCCACTACCTTTCCCAGAGAGGTCCGCCCGCGATGACCCACAACATGCCGTCCACACTCACTGTGATGGTTTCGGTATGGATGGAAGGCGTCTTTTACGGAATCAATGTGGTCGTCTACTTTACTTGTCTCTCCGTCCTCATCTCAAGAAAAGCAAGGGGGAGCCTCAAAATTCAAAAGGGTCTTCTCGTCCTGAGCACCTTACTATTCGCCTCCGCAACAGCTCACATGGCCCTCAACGTCCGGCGACTCATAGAAGGCTACACCCTTTCCCCCACGAAAGCAGCAATGAACGGATACTTCGGTGATATCAGCCTACCTGTAACGGTTGCCCACGAGTTTTTGCTCGCAACGACATACTTCTTCTCTGATCTCGTTATCGTACGTTCACTGCAACCCATCTTCCCGGCGTTCGAAAATAACTCACAGCATGCATAGACGTGGAGAGTTCATATAGTGTGGGGCTTCAACTGGCGCATCACGGTCATACCACTAGTTTTGTGCATTTCCTCCCTGAGTACGTCCAAACAACTGCTGAGCAGTAAGATCACAGATTCTGACTGCCGGTTCAACACGTAGCTTCCTGCCTTGGCGTTGCAGTCTCCGTCGCCATCGCCAAACCGGGACAAGACATCTTCCTAGAAACAATCACGCGATTCGGCGATGCCTGGATAGTCCTGAGCCTCCTCACGAACGTGATCGCTACCTTCCTTATCGCGTCCAGGATATGGTGGACAACGCGAGGCTTATCCGGTCTCCAGACCGATTCCTTTCCCTCCAAACCCTCCGCCCTCCGACCAGAAATAGCCGCCGAAGGAGCGTTTAACACATGGAAAAGGCACAGACGGCAGTACTGGCGCCTCCTCGTCGTCATCATCGAATCCGCCGCATGTGCTGCGATTATGCAAGTCATCCAACTTGTGTTTTACGCCACCGAGTTCATCGGTGTATATTTCGTCAACGACTCCTCGGTGCAGGTTATGGCCATTTCACCGTTGTTGATCATTGCGTTTGTTGGTCTGACGAGCGATAGAGCGGAGGAGGGATGGTCTACAAGCGTTTCCTATTCTAGCAGCTCGACCGCGTATGGGACGGGACACAGAGCTCAGGCTGGTTACGGAGGCAATGCCGCAAGTGGACGAGGGATCGGCGCGGCACGAGGAGGGGGAGAGAGGTTTACAGGCGGGCATGAGCTGCCACCGATAGAGTTCAATGTCGCGGTATCCTTTGAGGAGAGTGAGAGTGAAGCTGATATGCGGTTTACGGGAAAGGCCGGTGGTGGGGATGAAGAAATCAGTTCCGCGCCTCGGGTTATGCCTTCGAGGGACGAGGAAATTGAGATGCAATGCATGGCGGTGTGATATGGTGTGTGGCAGTGTGCAGTCATCTGCTCATTGACAGCTATACAGACGTTCCCCTAGTTTTTCTGACATGACATCAGATATTCACGCTTTCAACGATGTAACTTTAGTGCTTAATATCTGTATATATGGATATGTATCAATACATACAACGAGTTTCAATCCCAATCAGTGCTAAATAGGAATACATACCTCCGGATCTACAGGATCGTGCTCGCGTTGATTTAGGCTGTTCAGGCCAACCAATAACAATGCCGATTATGTATTTTTAGCAGTACATCCGCTCGCTCGGCATCAGTGATACGTGGCACATGCACATCGGTCTCAACAATCAGATCTTGGCCTTCAACTTCTGCAAGGTCGCCGCGAGTTCTTCCTTGCTAACATTCTTGATAGGCCAGTTATCTTCGATGCTCATAACGAGGCCTTCAGTCGGAGATGGCTTGGGAACAACATGGAAGTGGACATGATCAACGTGCTGGAATGCGAGCTTGCCATTGTTCTACGAACGAAAATGATAGATAGATTGTTGGCAGAATAGGACGTTGCATACCTGTATCACATTGTAATTTTCTGCTCCAGTGGCAATCGCGACTTTCTTGACGACTGGGCCAATATCACTTAGGTATTTATCTGGAAGGTCGGCGATCGTTCTGGCATGGTCTAGGAGCATGATTAAGGTTCAGGTTTTGTTGATTACACAGGTGAGCCACACGCACACTTTGGAATAACCTGTGTATGGCCCTCTGACACAGGATTTATATCGAGGAACGCAATGCTGCAAATGGTTGCGCATCAGGCGCATCGTGATCAAGGATGATCGGATGTATACCTGTGATCGGTTTCGAAGACCTTGAAGCTTGGAATGGTGCCTATTGAAATGAATCAAATGATGAACACGCCGAGAGAATACTAGTAGACGACTCGGAGGCACTGGTACCTGCGATAATCTTGCAGAAGATACAGCTACGGTTGCTTCGTTAGCGCCATCGCAAGAAACAGGGCCAGAGCATATATACTTTTCGTCAGCGTTCTGTCCCATCGTGATTCGGACTGTGGTCGTACAATCAGATCTGCTGCATGGAGTGACACGGACTTCTCGGAGTATACGATCATCCCACGCCGCCATCACGAGGCTTATGTACGGGTATCTGCATACGTACATCTAGGCAGGCTAGCCAACTACTATATCGAGGTCGAGATGCAGTCGTAGTGTGCGCTCATTTGGATCTATTCGTTACAGCTATCAGACGCGATATATACTACCACGCGCCACGTAACATTATTGCTTATTGATGATCTATAAATGTAGGTATGTATGTATGAATAGATACGAGCTTCGATGTCAATCAGGTGCTGGATATCTATCTAAACAATGGATATCATTGTGTAAAACCAAGGGTAACAAATATAATATGTCCATCTCGCATGTTCACCCATTATTAGTACTTGCAAATACATAGCGTTCCCACTCACAAAAACCTGTTCGTTCTGGGATCCATGCCCTTCGCCATCCGTAGCATAACAATATTCGAACTTAGGCTTGAAAACTGCAGAGGGCGTCATCTACCATGCCAAGGGAAGGGAACGCCGACATGCTTACCCCATTACCAACAAACACCTCTGCGCGCTCCGCAATCGCCATATCGACCGCCATGCCGACGTAGCGCTGCTCAGAGTCAAGAAGCAGGTCATATGAAGTAATTACATCTTCCCACGGTTCCTCGGCCCTGGCCTCCGCGTCAGATCTGCTGCGGCTTTCGCCTTGTTCGTCCTCACTCCTGCCCCTACCTGCGGGCGCCTTCATTAGCTCCGTCCGTAGTTCGCCCAGCCACGACTCCCACGCATTCGACAGCACATAGACCCTCTTCAAATTCGGATGATCCGCCTTCACCTCCCGAAGCCTTGCCACGATCTGGGGTATATCCGGCAAACACCGTGCAAGATAGTATGACTTGATGATATCTGTTTCTGAATCGTGATTTTGGTTGTGGCGTTGCCTATCTACGTATCCATCCGGATCTAGCACGTCCACGAAAGAAGGGAATTGGTTGAATCCCATGTATGACACTTTCATTTCGGCAAGGCGAGGGCAGTGCCTTTCGTAATCGCCTCGTCGGATGTGAACCGCGAGGACATCAGCTAGACCCGCGGTTGGATAGTCGTGCCTTTGGGCTGCTGCCTCAAGGGAAAGGTCAGCTGGGGCTGGGGGTCGGCTGGAATGCTGGAACAGGCTGTCATAGAGCGCTTGCTTGGATGATGGCCGGATGACGACCCAGTTCCTGAGTACGGCTGACAGAACGAGATGAGACCACGAAAAATCTTGCAGGATCGGGGAGCGAGAAAGGCCATCCCAAAGCGTCAGTAGTCGTCTTTCGCCAAAGAGGCTATATCATGGATGAGTTAGCGAAGATGAGAAAGAGGAAACGAAAAAAGTACCCACCCCCAGTCGAATACTTGTTTATCGTGTGACTCAATCTCAACACACGCGTGACCCTGCACTGATGATAGTCGGCTGACCCACCATTGGATGTAGGTCTCTCCATCGGCGCTATACGGCGCGTCTGCTGCGGAGACGACGTGCCGTTGTGCAGGTGGGCAAACGGAAGTATAAAAGTCGGCGCCGACGGCTAATTTGTGAGAGGATGGCGCCGAGGGCATCGGTCCACCAGCGGTTGGCCCAGATATAAATGCATTGAATGGCATACGGGAAGGGCGAAGGGCGAAATCGTAGATGGTGTATGGAAAGGGCGTTTGGGACCATACATAGTCTTCGAAGACGAATGATCGGTTGGTAAGGTAGGATAAGTATGACATCAGTATTCTGATCGCAATTTTCAGTTTCTGAGAGAAGCTGTATGAGGGAGAAAGAACGCACGTTTCTTGCATTACATTGTTCAAACCATGGCCCCATAAATGGCCAGGGAACCTCAGGTACATTGCTCCGTCGCGTTGTGCACGTATCTGGTCATGCTGGGGGAGACTTCGCTCGTAAGAACGTATGTTTTCGTAGCTTGGAGGAACGCCTGAGAGAAGGACGCCGAAGGCAATGAGAAAGGGAGTAATGATGAGGGTGCAGAGAAGTTTGCGCAGGGTAAGGTGGTGGAGACAGGCGCGCGGGTATAGAACGAAGACAGACGACCGGTTACGTTTGTGGTGGCGGTGGTACCGCCCGAGTTCCTGGTCGTAGTCGTCGCCGTCGCCGTCGTCGTGGGTGCCATTTGAGTTGGAGAGAATATGATATTCGCCCGATGGAGGCTTGTGCTTTGCAAAGGGGTTGGAGAGCGCCCTCAGGAGCCAGGACTGCCTGATAGCGGCCGCCATTGCCGAAGTGAAGCCTGGCCTGTCTTCGTGATGGGCGGATGCGCAGACGATATTCTGACATGCCAAGCCAAACCAAACAATTGCCTTCGGAATTTGAAATCACTCCGACCTCAATCCAATCGTTTTACCAGTTCGCGCGTTCACAACGGATCCGTGGAGCAATAGGATCTCATTAGGGTCTTATTGAAATGATTCAAGCATGCGTCGACAAGAACTTCCCGGCAGTTAAATGGCCAAGTGAGTTTAGAGCGGCTAGGATGTTTCATAAAGCCATATATGTATGTACTGAAGTTGCCGTTGACAGTGAAAATATTACCTAGCCGTTTGCTCGACTTTGTGGTGTGACACACTGGCATCGATCCATATCTGCCGATCGCCGGTTTTCGCCAACGCCAAGGAAACTACTTCCTTTCTTGAGGGAGCGGGTGCTTTCCGATAAGGTAATTACTAAAATTACTGCGCCGACACGTTCGCAAGATGACAAATTGGCAGTATTCTAGGACGTAAGTATCTAGTGGTGCCCAGACCGTCGCAAGGAATCCGTTCTCTCCACCACATTTCCTCAGAATGATTCCCTCAACACCCGGATTACGCTACCTAGCCAGCGCAGCGCAGCACTGTGCTATTCCCGTCATCTGGGCCGTAGCTATACGACTGTTGTTGAGCAGGGTTTTAGACGTCCACATCCCCATCTGGAAAATCACATTCGGATCGCTCGTTATTTTGCCAGTTGGGGAGGTTGCCCGCGTACTCTTGAAGGAGCGGTCAGACAGGCGGGACGCTGCTGCTATGGGCGCTCAGACTGTACCGAAAGTTCGAGGAAAATTGTTTGGCAATCTTGACGTCATACGAAAGGTGAAAAAAGCTTGGATGACCGAATATCCTGGTGCGTACATCTTCTCGACTTCCCGTCTCCTGAACCCTTCGATGAAATTGCTTCTTTATGCTGCTAGGCGATGAATTTGACGATATGTTCGAGTTTCATGGTTCGATGTTCAATTTATACCCCGTGTACTCCGATCTGTGTTTTACCATGTCTCCGGAACATCTCAAGCTCGTGCTTGCAACTGACTTTACGAATTTTGCCAAAGGTGCAGTCCTGAAACGAATCTACCCGAGGACATGCAATTATTTTTTATTCAGGTGAAAGACTCCAAGAAGTATTAGACTCCGTTCTCGGATCAGGTGTCTTGAACAGCGATGGTATGAGTATACACCCTGCGTCTTTCTTCATTCGTTAACTACCATACCAATATGCTTCAGGCGACATGTGGAAGTACGTTATCTTTATCAATTAAGTCATGACTACTACAATACAAACAACGGTTCAGATTTCATCGGTCAATCGCTCGTCCTGCCTTTTCTCGTGACCGTATAAGCGACTACGAAATCTTCGACCGACATGCCACCACCGCCGTATCTCAACTTAAGCAACGGCTCCGACAAGGCTACGCTGTCGATTTCCAGGTACATTTCCCTAACCATTCAATTCTTACTGGTACTGAATTCGAAACTTATCCAAAGGATCTCGTGGCGAGATTCACTCTAGACGCAGCGACCGAGTTCCTTTTTGGCAGCTGCGTCCACAGCCTCACTGCCGGCCTCCCCTTTCCGCATAATGTCGCACCGCCATCCTCGTTTACGGAATCAATTCGCGCCATTTCTTCAAATGCGTTCGCCAAGGCGCTCCTAGAAGCACAGGCGGTGGTCTCCGGCCGCGAGCGATCTGGGCCGATTTGGCCGCTGGAGGAAATATGGCAAGATAGAACGCAGAAGCCGATGCAGATTGTAGATGGGTATATCGAGCCGATTATTCATGAGGCGTTGGTGAGGAAGAAGGCCGGGAAGTTCGACAAGGTCACGAGCGAACATTTGGAAGAGGGCGAAACGCTGCTAGATCATCTCGTTCAAGTCATTGAAGGTAAGTAGATCGGTATACTGGAATTCCAGTTGCAGAAGCATTGGTGAATGTGCCATGATAGATCCAAAAGTCTTGAAAGATGAGCTGTGCGCATCCATGTTTTCTTCGACATTAAAGCTCGTTGATTTTAACTAGGCCCCAGATTGAACATCATGATAGGTACTCGCATCGCCCYTCCGGTTGACTCTATTCTCATGTTTGTTCTAGCAAGCCGAGATACAACTGCTTCTGCACTTACATTCGTCGTTTACTTGCTTACCATGCACCCACGAGTCATGACGCGTCTCCGGCAAGAAATCTTAGACAAGGTCGGGCCTATCAGGATGCCTAATGAGAATGACATCAAGGACATGAAGTACCTTCGTGCCGTCATCAACGGTATGTACTCCTGTGCCAAAAACCTTGCAATGACTTGACGTGGCAGTCAAAAAGAGACACTGAGGCTTTTCCCTCCGGTGTAAGCAAAATCTTCGATCTACTCTCAATCACCTGACGCTTACTATTTAATTATGTCTACCTTACAGGCCTTTCAACTTGCGGTAATTCCACATTGAGGATCYGGACCACTGCTCAACTGTACGGTCCAGAGAATCGATCAATGCAAGAGTGTGGCCGAACCCTGATCCTACGCAAAAGYCCTATTACATTCCCGCCAAAACGAGAATCATGTACTCTGTATTCATGATGCAAAGACGAACAGACTTGTGGGGACCAGATGGTACGTAGCTTGCTAAATCCATCCCCTTCCCGCCCTCTCCTCCCATAGACACACTTGAAGGTGCCGACACTTACGTTTCCTCGATTTGGTTTCCCAACACATCTAGCCTTGGAATTCGACCCAGACCGGTTCCTTGACGATCGCGTCAATAAATATCTCGCCAAAAACTCTTTTATTTTTTTGCCTTTTAACGCGGGACCCAGAACATGCCTAGGACAGCAGGTACGTTCGATCCCTCGATCCAGATCTGACAAAGAATGACCGCTGTGTACATTCTAGTTTGCCTACAACGAGATATCTGCCATGCTTATCAGACTACTTCAATCGTTCTCTTCGGTCAGTCTGGATTTGGCATCTGCACCACCCGATTCGTTGCCTCCACCCGCCTGGAAGAAGTTGCACGGCCGGAAGGCGATTGAGCGGGTCATACCCAGGGTTCATTTAACCATATATTCAAACGTACGTTGAGTTTCTTGCTCTGTCAGCCCCTGTTAATTTACCTCGCCACGCCAGGGCGGCCTATGGATCAAGATGGAGGAAGCTCCAACTGACGAACCGCATGATTGAAATGTATTTTTGGTGGCCTCAGTTCGTTGGTTACTTGCTGAAGCGACATTACCACATAGTATTTTAGTATAACGATCGGGATATCGGAGGAATGATACTACTGTCATGCCGTGATGGTGATTAGATTTGCGCAAATTGACGATTGCGGCCGATTTCACGTCGCATACGTTCGCGATGAATCGAGTCCACGTTCCCGGTGTATGGGCCAGGATCCGGATGGCTCAACATTCTGATGTACGTCATGTACTCCGATCTGTTTGTTACCATGCATATCAAGCTCATACTTGCAAGGTGCGATCATAAAGCGAGCAAGTCTTAGGCTCCCAAATCAGGCGTCTTAAAGTGATTGTGCGAGGATGGGATCTTCTCTCTTCATTCACTAACTCTTGCACATGGGCAATGGCTGGCTCCGGTTGTAGCCCCAATAGGCTGAGTTTGAATCGACCTACTGCATTTGGTAACTGGGTCCTAGTTTTTAGTTGCCGGTTTACATTCAGCAACCACTKCCTCAAAATTGAGGCCCCAATCGTTACGTACCCTGCGATGTCTTATCTTCAACTTTCCTACTTCTCAAATCATGACCGTCCACCCATTCAACATCCTGAAATTACTGTGAGTAAATGTAAGACTCAGTGCATATCGCCACATTTGATAGGACGTTCCGTTGTGTAGAGCCTACCTGTCGATATTCTTGGGCCCGCCATAGCTGCGAAAGTGGATGAGTCCTTGAGAGTTTCAACCTCAGACATGCCCGCGTGCGCTGCATCCGCACGACTGTGGGAAGACCTCCTTGAACAACATCGCATTCCCTATCTCTTGGTACGAGTGGCGGATATGCGATGGGCTCTTGACAACAAATTTACTGCGCTAGTGCTATATGAAGAGGTCTGTCTTATCTAGATACTAGGCTTTTCGAAGAAAATCAACAAAACGTCGCATAGCTGCACGCCGCATTGCAACACACAGACCTTGGAAAATGGATTATAACCGCTCAATCCTCTGCCATCGCAGAAGCAGAACGACAACGTACCATCTTAAATACGCTCCTTTTATATCCTTGCAACTAATGGTCACTTTTAGTTCATAACTACCTGCACGACACTTCGCTTGGCTTCACCGCTAGTCAGCGCTGGCGACCGACGGCTGGTTCGGATGTGTTTCCATACTTCAAGCTCCAACGTATCCAGATAAATGCAATTCGTAACGAATGGATGAACATGGAGTCCCCGGAGACCATCATGGAAAAATTTCTCAACTTGCACTGTCTTGAGACTAATGTTATGGAAGGAACTGTTCAATTTGACGAATCTGTTCGTAGACTTCGAACTATTTCATGTGACCTGTTTATTTGTGTCTATGACAGGCTAGTACCAAACTTGTCCAAGTTGGCTTCTTCCACCAAGTGGAACCTGTCGATGAAGGAAGTCTCACAGGTGGAGCAGTACGATCACGGGCTGATGCATTGTCCATTCTTCGGGATACTCATAACGTATCTACTCCCTGTTCTTTTTTCTCGATAATCATTCGATTCATTCATTTCAGGCTTTAAGAGAAATATTTAATCTCCTCAAAGCCGATCCTTTGATTCTCACAGTAGAGGTGATATGTCGTCTTCACAGGATGCTCATGTCGACAAGCCGCGTCTTATATATTCAGACGCCCCACGGACGCCGTCTATCTTACCTTAACATAGGGGTGACTCGACAATTCTCCCGCATCAATGTAACAGCATTGTCGCGGGACCAGAATTTAAAGATCCAATTTTGTCCATATGATGAAGTCGACGCCGAATTGAGTGTGTTTTGTGAACGTTTCAATGTCAGTAATAAAAAATGAACTGCCATTTGAGAGACGTTCTAAACCTGCTTGACAGCAACTCATTCGGCAAGCTGATATGGATCCTTTTGCGGCCGCTGCATGGATCAGTCATGTTTTTGTCACTATTCATCCTTTTGAGGCATGTTTCCCATAATGACTGACTCACTATTTTAATTCAAAATCTAGGATGGTAATGGCCGATTGTCCCGCATCCTAGCCTCGATACCGTTACTAAGGAACCAACTCCCACCTCTGTGCATTCCTTCCACATTCAAAAGCCCATATAATAAATACCTCAATTTTGTGCGTTTCGCTTGTCCAATCTTTCATCTCTTCGGTATATGATATTTCAACTACATAGGTGAGGGCCACTCGTGATGGCGACTATTCAGGTTTGATAGAATGCCTGTACGAGGGGACCAAGGCATCGATGAGTTTATTGAACTCGTTGGTTGTTGCAGAAAGGTTAAACCTTGCGTAACAATCTAAACGCATAATAATCAGCAATAGGATATGTATCAGCCTCCTGCGCAGGTGCGCGCTTGACGATGTTATGTCAGTGTGTGAGTCGCACCACTGGTGAAAAAGCAAGTCAACAAATTTAAGGCCCAGTTGCATTTACAACGGATGTCGTACTTCCATATTTTGTACTTTACACCACGCTGGCTCGTAAGGCTTGTGCCCGAGAGTGCCAGAGGTGATGTGGG
>JNHV02000330.1:0-20378 GCA_001691785.3 Amanita brunnescens Koide BX004
ATGATCACAAAGTCATTTTCTGATACCCATCAGTATGGACGTTCGTTTGCTCTTCAAAATACCATGCCTTCTGCTGGTGACAAGTGGTTTTCATGTTGCATTTTCACAACCRAATTCTCCATCGTCTCCGGAGTGTTGCCCACCTGTCCCATCCTTTGCGGACAAACTTGTGAGGGTCATGCTGATGGCGGGTACTCCCCATTACCTCAAGGTGAGGACAAAACGAAAGTTCTTTGCATCATCTCACTTTTCCTGCTCGATGCAAGATGTATCTGTGGTGTTCGACATTAGCTGAAATTGCAGTCATCATCGCAAAAACATTCCCTTCGCTTCCAACCTCAAAGATAATTCTCGAAAACGTACTCTTCGGGGGCAATGGAGGACAAATCCAATTTACAACGGCGGCGGCGATAGGAATGGCCTTGGGGATTACCGGTGCAGCGTTGCGAGCATGGTGCTATCGCGAGCTGGGGAGATTTTTCACGTTCGAGATGACTATTATGAAAGATCACAACCTCGTAAAGACAGGGCCATACGACGTCGTTCGGCACCCAAGCTACACGGCCACATTCATGACCAATATTGCTATCTTCCTGTTATACGCAACAAGAGGCTCGTGGGTGCGGGAATCGGGTCTTCTGGAGAACCTTCCAGGCAAAATCGTCACCGGCATTTTCGCAGCTATGGTTGCCCTAGGGCCTCTAGGAGTGATGAGGCGGATGCAAGATGAAGATGAGGCATTGCGAAAGCGGTTTGGAGAAGAGTGGGAGGCGTGGGCGGCTAAAGTCCGCTACATGCTGATTCCTGGTTTATGGTAACGTCAAGTTAGCTTACGCTGTTCATAATGTATCACGTCTAGTGCATATTTTGTCTCAATTGTGTTGTTGTCTAAGCTGCTTACTTACAATGTATGGTTCTTATGCTCTCTTTACGCGGCGCATCTTAATTCAATGCAAAGGTGCGCGAATTGAAGATTGAAGTTATTGACAGGCGGACGTGATGGCAGGGAATTAAACGTCTGCCAAGTTCCCAGTGCCTGAGGAATAAATAGGCACGCGGAAGGCAAGTAAGCCTAGACTAATGATAGCGCAATGCCCAACCGTCTTCTGAAAGCGTTAGGGTCGATCTTCAATAACCTCCGAGATTTACACCTTATTAGTAAACGCACAGGATTGGCTCCCACAGGAACATGACGTGCCCTGCCATATTACACAGGATTGAATTTCACAGGTGTACCTCCGTGCGCTGTGCCCGCCGTCTACCATCTCGCCCACCTCTCCCTTTTTCAAGTAGGTCAGAGTCCTTGATACAGGCTCGAAGCCGCCGCAGGAGATCCTATGCCAACAGAGAATCAAGGAAGAAGGTCCAAATTCTTCTCTTTTCTTTCACGCGTACGCCCTTCTGATTCAACAAATGTCCCACCACAAACGGATAAGCGAGGGACTCAACAGAAACATAGAAGAGCATATTCATTCTCAACCCGAGGCAAACCTCTTGGGGAAGGAAGGGCTGGCCATGAGCCGACTCTCAGCAAATTATCTATCAGTTCCCCCATCCTTCGATCACCCATCTCCCTCACTGGATTCGATAACAATGACATCGACTCACTTGCGAGTTCTATCGTAGGTGTGCACAGCGGCAGGCCAGCCGGCTTTACCAAATCTCAGCCTAAATTCCAACGCCCCTACCACAAAGGCGGTTCCGGTACCAGCCTTCAAAGTTCCAAATCTGCAGTTACACGGGCTGGATCCCGGACGTATCACCTACCTTTTCACTCGTATTCATCTCATTACGAGCAGCAGCCCGATACTCCAGGCTCTCCGTACCAGAACCAAGGTTTCGCAAGATCAGGCACTACATTTTCTTCCAATTCACGACCACAAACGCCTTACGACGATATCGATGACCATGAACTTCCTCTGACCGCGCCTCCCGAGTTTGGGGAGATTGGGGTAGCTATTGGAAGTGAAGAAGAGCTGGATGGCATGATTAGCATCGGTGGTCTTCCCCAATACTCGAGTCTTATGCCTGCTTCGCAAAGATCAGAGCCCCCTCGTAAGTGCACGTCATATAATGAACGGCCCACATGACGATCCACTACATCATTTAGGAAAGCCTTATCCTGCAAGCTATGATTTGGATTTCACGCCTCCGCCGATATCTCAACAGCTTCGCCAACTCGTTACTGGGGAATTATACGCGGATGCTGTGCTGGCTCGCTCAGCAAACTCTCCACTCCTTTCTTTGCTTCGACTCCTTAGAAAGAAGGTGAGTATCAACTCTTGGTGCCCACAAATAGGTTACTTGAACCTCACCAGGCATCAGCTCCCATAAGTACGGTCGTGACAGAAACGACTATCAGCCTTATGTATGAGATCTTGGACCTAGAATACCGAATCGAGATCACCTCCGAGCTCAGCTCCGCCTCCGACTTTGAGCTGCTGCTTGACTTTACACTCTACGTACGAACATCTAGTGGCGCACCGGTGGCTATCACTCACTCACTCTCCAGTTGATTGAGAASGGATGTCTATCGAACCTAGTGGTCCAAGGCGCAAATCGAAAAGCGAGACGACTGATGTGCAAATTGATGGCCAAGACACCAGTGATACCCAAATCCATTTTCATGACTGGCGTCGACACAAAAATGAGCCCAAGCCGCATTGGAATGGGAGGGTTCGGCTGTGTTTTCGAAGGTGAACATCAAGGAAAGCGGGTCGCCTTGAAAGTATTGTACAAAGCTCGCCGTGATGATGTTAGGCACGATCACCGTCCGCAATGGGGATGCTGATCCATCTTATTTACAGGATTTTGTTCGGGAGGCGCTGGTTTGGCGTTCGCTCTCTCATCAGTATTTATTACCCCTGCTGGGGATATACGAAGAACAATCTCTATATTTTCTCGTTTCGCCATACATGAAGAACGGAACATTAGCCCACTGGAGAACCAACCAGAACCCACCGCCAACCGAGATAGAGATGCGTGTAAGGAGATTGGTTCTTCCGATGCAATATTACTCACTCTTGTCAGATCCGAGAAGTCGCGGAAGGTGTCTGGTATATCCATTCGGAAGGCATAGTCCACGGCGACTTGCGCGGAGTCAGCATTCAACTTTTTTTTTTCCTTTGGAAATGTCTGTAACCGTTGCTATCTCTTCAGGCGAACATTCTTCTCGATAACAATTTCCACTGCCAAATTGCCGACTTTGGATTGGCACGCCATTCGGACATTACTGTCACACGATCTACTACAACGTTGTCCTTCAATTTTGCAGCTCCAGAGTTATTTGGTGCATGCAGTATATGCAATCAGAGTAACGAAGGCGATTGTCCTGGGTGTAGTAACAATGGCACTCAGCGGCCAAACAAGACGCTAGAAACCGATTTGTACGGGTTTGGGTGTCTCTATTATCAGGTGAGCGCTGGTTTTGCCTAGATCCTCTTCGTCCAACTCGTCTGACCTTAGGCGCGATAGATTTATTTTGACCACATACCTTTCAAAGGAATGGGAGAGGCTCAGATAATCAGGTCTGTTACCGCTGGGAAGCATCCACCTCGATTGCACGATCCTCGTCTGGGAGACGATGCTTGGAGTTTAATCGAATGTTGTTGGGCGATGGAGCCAACAAATCGTCCGACGATGGCAGATGTTTTAAACGCGATGAGGACCCCCGGACGCCAGTCGATCTGGGAAGCAGTTTGAGCATCCGAGACGAGCGATGATTCTTACCTCTCTGCTGGCCTACAGGGCTTGGTCCGTCGACAGTGCGCAGGCGTATCCTCGGACTATAGGGACCTAATGTTGTATAATACCACCACGAACGATTGTATTTCGATCACTGCGTTTTGCCCATTGTGATGCGTCGACAGATGTAAGAAATATGCCAGTCATTTTGTATGGGAATTTTCGCAGAATAATAGGGTTCGCTTTGAAGCGTAGTAAACTGCCAAAATAAAAATTGGCTGAGAAAAGGATCTGTCTGTTGTCCTACTGTTCGTTCGAAAGAATTTGCAAAGCGCGTGGCGATGGAAACTCCCACAATGACCGGAATCATACCTGCACGTGCATGGATCCGTATTACTGTCAGTTAAATTTTCAAGGTCGACTGAGCTACATATTGCAGTACAACCGATTATAGTAAAGAACGAAAAGATCCCAAGAGAAACATACGCTACATTGATATCTGACCTGATGAATAGATATCAGATATATATCGTTCAAGCCAACGAAAAGGAGATAGCAATGATGCCGACCACGCCTGCGAGAGTAAGAGAATGGCTGTTAGAAGAGGCTGCGTTGGTGGCAGTTGCTGAACTTGCTGAAGCAGTTCCTGTTTTAGAGCCGCTACTCGGGAGTGGTGAGCATATCGGGAGTCAGGAAAAAAATAAGAGACGTACACAGAAGTAATGTTGGCAGGCCTGTTGGAGTTTCCTGTTGCAGATGCACCTGCGGCCGTGGATGTAAGGACGGGCGTTGAAGTGAGCGTTACGCCCTACATTGAAGGCATCGGTCAACGGAAACCTTATGAAATTTCAGAGTACACATACCACGGCTGCACAAATCGCCTGTGCAGTGCTGACTGCACTCGTAAGATCGCTGCCCTCGCAACTGGCGTATATGCAATCGGTGACGCTAGAAACAAATGCCTGGTTTTTGCAAGTGCATAACGAATCGCTCGCTACGCATCCACCGAGATCGGCGTGTTCTATACAAGAGGTGGCACACGCTATCAATTGTAGATGATCATGAACAGTGAGTGAGAGAACAGCAAATAAATGATGGATTTACTTGGGAAGGGTGATTGGCGGGCCTCCAATGATGATGCGCTCACAGCGGAAATGAACAAAGTGGAGAATACGGTGGCAGCGCAAGCGAAACGCATTTCAATTATTGACTTTAAATAAGCTAGAGAGGCGGTAGCGAGCGTTGAGTGTCCTGCTGAGGGGGGGAAGGTGGAAATGAAACAGTGTGAGCCGAGCGGGAATCGATGGCAACGAGAAGTTTAAAGTTCCACCGGTTACGGGGTTTATATACCTGTCATTATGACGGTTCATGGTCGCTATACGAAACAGTTTCAGGGACTCTGGTCACTTGTAATCCTGGATGGTAATGCCTAATGGCCCGCGGAATCCTTGGCATGGGAATGACCGTTAGGCCTACACATGAAGCAACTCCGTGCATACACGAGGCGGTCTCAGTCTGTGGAAGACGGAATAACGAGAATAGTAATCCGAGTCAGGTACAATAGCAAACAAACGTTAGTCTATGTATGGCAATTTGAACATTGATCCTATCGATCATTCCACGTCTTGGCTAAAGTTGTGCACATAAGCACATCCTTCACCCCGTTGCTAGGCGCTACCAGAACCACCACGCGAGGAAACGTAGACTCCAGCATCATGTGTACCAGAATTCTAGTATTGTATGGCAGAAGAACATAGATTGCTTTGAAGCCATGTCGTCTGCAAGAGCAATTTACCATAATGATATACGGATAACGAAATAGCTTACTAACGCTTACTAATCTTCTCTCGCTCGGCCTTTGCCGGATAGTGCAAAGCCACTAAACCTTAATCCGTTTACCAACACAAGTCCACCGACGCCGACACCAGCACCACCCATGGCCCCAACGCAAAAGAAAAAGGTCCCCCCACTCTCACACAAATACTAACCACACGCTCACAACCCTCCACAGACCGGCGGAAAAACCCGCTCAGCACTCCAAGACGTCGTCACCCGCGAATACACCATCCACCTGCACAAACGCGTGCACGGCCGCTCGTTCAAAAAGCGCGCTCCGTGGGCGATCAAATCCATTCTGGAGTTCTCGCGCAAGGCGATGGGCACTTTGGATGTCCGCCTCGACCCCAAGCTGAACCAGGCCGTGTGGGCGCAGGGAATCAAGAGCGTCCCCCATCGGATGAGGCTCAAGCTCGAACGTGGGTTGCGCTCTCTTTTCGTTTGATATGCGCACCCGTTGCGTCGGGTTGGGACTGACGCTGTTGCGTTAATAGGTAAACGCAACGATGAGGAAAACGCAAAAGAAAAGTTGTACACGTACGTTTCGCATGTGCCCGTTATATCATTCAAGGTGCGCATGGCCGCGGCCCTCACTACTTGCTGCGTCGTGCATCGCGCTGACATACGTGTTGGACAGACGCTGGAAACCACCGTCGTCGAGTAAAATGGATGTTTCGTACTTGTATCTCCGCATCTCGTCATTGCCCACCATATTACTCTTCTGTCCTGTCTTATGCACGTATATGCAGAATACAGGCGCACGACATGATATATAAACATGCTGCATGAAAACATCTTGACCCTATCACGACGATGGTTGCATGAAAATCTAACAATTTTCAAGTAAAGTATGTAGATACAATCATTTATCTAATTTTGCGACTCTCGACTAGCGGAATAAACATCCAATCTAGGCCCATACGCTTCGTACCCCCTCACCCCTCCTTCCGCCGCTTGGCTGTAACTGGGCGGACCAGGCGTGATCTTGTACGGTGATGACGCACTCTTCATGAGCGAAGTTGCCTGCAACAGCCGAACCTCGTCGGATGTAGCTGCCACCGGCACATCGGCCGCCTGAACGGGCCTGACAACCGTTGCACCGAGCCTTCTCCTCTGGGAGGTTGCGAAGCCCTCGGACCT
This sequence comes from Amanita brunnescens Koide BX004, assembly GCA_001691785.3. Lineage (NCBI taxonomy): Eukaryota > Fungi > Basidiomycota > Agaricomycetes > Agaricales > Amanitaceae > Amanita > Amanita brunnescens. The sequence goes on from JNHV02000330.1 coordinate 6,661, forward strand.
TTTCGTCTGCTTGAGGAGACCTCTGGCTTCTTTCATGCTGCTGTCTTGAACCTGGCTCGGGAGGCTCTGACCCTGCATTCGGCGGCGCTGTGTGCTGGATCCTAGAGCACCGGCGTTCTGCCGAGCGCTGGTCACGCCCGTGCTGTTGTTCTTGTTGGCTCCGGCACCGGTGTGAGGCCCGATCACAACACCTTCCATCCGGACGCCCCCCGTGCGCGGCACGGAAGAAAGAAGACACGCTTTATGGGTTGGATCCGTGATTTGGCGGTAGTAGGTATAAACGATGTAGAGGTAGAGTGCCGTCGGGAGGAGCGTGCAGAGGAAAAGAGAAGCAGCCTGGAAGGAGGACTCGTGTGACCAAGCAATGAGGCATACTGATGGAAAGGGTAAGATCGTGTCATGTGGTACGTGAATGTGGACCTACGCTTGTAAGCCTTCTTCGGAGGAAGACGTTTGATGGGCCAGGGTTCCCCTTGCTGCGGATGCATGTTAGAAAAATACCTCAACATCAATCAAGCTGTCTTACGAATGTGGATCGGAGATGGAGCTGTCCGCGCGTAGCGAGTGATGCACACTCTGAGATGACTTCTTCCTGCAATTTGAACAGTCGCTAAATAGGATCTCCAAAGTAAAAAAAGAAGACGTACTGCAAAACCAAAGAACGTCACGGCAGCTACGACACCCGCAACTGATACGAACAATGCAGACGCGAATGCGAGATAGGCATATACGCGTGCCAGTACGAGACGGCGCTGTCACACGATCAGCGTTGGCAAGATCGGCAAAAAAAAAAAGAGATGGTTACCGTGAAAATGCAAATGGTACCGAAAGTTTCTATCAGGGCAACGACAGTGTAGAGAAGACAGATGACGAGGGACATTTGTGCCAGTCCTTCGTGCTGGTCCACGTGGTCGACGATTGCATCTTGAAATGCGTTGGACTGGAAGAATGTTAGATACTATTAGTACCGTTGGCAGAACCAGACGCACTGCACTGCACGACAAAAAATGTTATTTATAAGTCTGGATTAAGAAAGTAGGCAACTTACGAGAATAAGAAGCGCATCGCATTCATAATAGCAACTGCGAGACAGTAAGTACTTTACAGAGAGCCTGGTAAAAGGGAGAACATGCCTGCAATGACGGCCTTTCTCCAGTTGGCTCTGTACAGCCTTTGAAAGAATGTTTTCTTCCGCTGGATTTGAACCGCCGGTGACGGGACCGCTGCAAATTTACGTGCATCGTCAACACCCCAACGACGCATACATCAACCGGCCGCCTGAACTCACACAAACGAAAGTTATCATCTGCGAAAAAACAGACACATTAGCTCAAGCTGCACAGCCAACGGGGGCGACGGTGGCCGCTTACATTTGAGTTGGAGAGGAGGCGGACGGCGGGCGACCATCTTGTGCAGCTCTTGCTCTTTGTTCACGATCAACGTGATGGTTCCAGACAAGAAGCATTTCTGCCCGGCACGCCCCGTTTAAACCGCCGGCGATACCGCCACGCCGCAGCTTCAAACGTAACTACCGCCCTTTGATTTGATGGCACGATGATGCCAGCGCCATCCACGTCTGCACAGCTCACACGCACGCAAACAAACCACATTTCCTACCGAACGGCGCACGCAATGACGCCCTAGGTACTGTACGTACTTACCAGCGGCGCAACTAAGAAGCCCAGGCCCAGCGGCATCAGCGGCATCTTACTCGGGACATCGATCAATCACGTGGTGATATTTGATACATATCCGCTAGTGGCACCCTGTGGCACCGCCACAGCGCGCTACACGACCACAGCACGCTGTGCCAATAGCGATATTGCTTTTTGTCTCTGACGACCACAACTAACTGACTCACGACCGCAACGTGAACTTCATGAACACAAGACCCCCTCCACATCTAGGTGAGTAGGCGCTCCGGCCGTGCGACTCATCAACAGGCTGATGAGATCAACAGGCGAGTGACACGCGTCGCATGTGCATGTGCGCCAAGGGCTCGTATTGAATTTTGTCTAGGACCACCACCCTCTTATGCCTTTGTTACAAAGGTTTATAGGGCAAGTTTGAGGCCCGTTGTGGCTGTCAGTAAGTATCTGTTCGGATATGTCTCAGACTGCGGTTGATGAGCTTATCAGCAACGCTGTGTGGCGCATTATGGACCATAGCTTCGTATGTTATATTCATGCCATACTTGGTTTGTTTCTGACCTTTTTGTTAGAGCTGTACGGCTTCCAATGTCTTATTGTTAACTTGCTAACTTGACATATTAATCATTTTTTAAAAGATTGGATATTTTAGGAATTATTCCGTGGACAGACATCGTGAGCAATTAAACATCTCTTCAATCCATGTCAACCAACAAATACCGCAGAAAGTTCAAAACTAGGCATGTTCTCTCTCGTGCTGGGCGCGATATACATGGGCATATTTGGAATTGAGGTAGGGTTGCGTCATCTCGCAGCTTTCCGCGACACGTCACTCAAATCGTTTTGTAGCTATACGGGCTCCTAAGCAGTCTTGCCGTAAGTGTTCTGTGCCACAGTCAATTGGTCTCGCCTGAGGCGGCGTCTAGAACCGGATATCACTCGTCAGAATATATGCATATCTCTCAGTCATAGCTGCACTGGCTACCGTGGCCGCGGGCTTACTCGACATCGTTGTCCATTTCACGTTAAAACAACAAATCATAAGTATATGCGCACAGCTCGTGAACGGCGACGAGCTTGTATACGTGCGTTGTTCATAACATACATATGACAGCGGGTAACCAGTGATGTAGTATGGATTCTTCGGACCCATCTATCATACCCTTATTCAAGGACAGGAGGCTACCCAGTGTAAGCTTACGTTGTCTCCTTACATTTATAGCGACCTCATCCCCTTGAAACAGATTGCACCGACTCGTGGAACCACGACTCATGGGCCACCATCATCGTGTTCCTGATCACAGCTTGTACGTTCCTCCAACCACAACATCTCACCCCACTCACCCTCGAGCTCCCACCTAGTCTTGGCCGTCATATTCTCCTCCATCGCATTCGGATACCTCCACCAGCTCGCCGATCCCACCAGCACGCTCAACTCGGCGCGCGCGCCATCCAGTCAGATCCGCAGCGAGGGATACCCATCGTACTACAACCCGCCCTACAACACCGCGGCGTACAACGGGCGGTACGACGAGCAGGCGTACGGCTCGTATTACGGCGCGCGAAATGCCGCCCCGGGCATGCCCCCGTTGGGACCGCCGCCGAACGAAGAGGAAGAGCGCGACGATCCGTTCGTGCCACCTGTGGACGGCAAGCCTCCGAGCTATTCCGGCGACGGAATGGAGTTTGGCGCGGGCGACGACAAGGACGATCCGTTCAACGTGGGTGTGCCCGAGAGGGACGTTACCAGCCAGCCTACCGGCGGACGGCAAAGGTTTACTTAAGCTCGTGTGGGTGGATGATGATCTATGCCGTCATTTCTTGCGATTCCATATATCTTGCCGACATTGTAAAACACTGTACTGTTGTAGTCAACTCTTTATGTCAATCTTTGTTGTTGCACAGTGTGCATGGGATTGATTTTGGCATACACGGGGTAGACGTATGCGTTGATAATGGTGTGATTTGGTGCGGTGCGTATGTAGAGAGAAATGTGATACGTAGGTAGAGGTAGGCCCGCGAGGGTGACAGAAAAACCCGCCGCGTAAAATAAAGACAGCAAAAACCCAAAACAGAGTCTACTTCCGTGTCGCTGCCTTTTGCTGCTTGATGACCTTCTTCACGATTTTGGCTTCTTCTACGAGGAATGCGCGAAGGATTCTGTGTGCGTGCGTAGGGTAGGGATAGTCAGAGACGGTGCCAGATTACAAGAAAATGGGTCATTACCTCGATTTAACGCAGTCGCCGCATCTCGAACCGCCGTACGCTCTTTGCACCGTTTTCTTGCGCTTCGAGATGGTGGCGTATTTTCGGGGCCTCAGTGCCACGATCTGCGAACGCAATGGGTCCATTCAGCAACATAATGAATGGGAGAGGAGAGGAAACGTACACCTGGGAGACCGATTCCGCAATCACCGCATTTGGGCTGAGTGGCGGGTTTCTTGATGTGGTGGTAGACGAGCTTGCCGCCGGGTGTTTTGACGATGCGCCTGCGGTTGGAGGTGGTGTTGTAGGGGTTGCGTTTGCGGAGGGTGACGCGTTGGGCCATTTCTTTGTACCGACGTCCAGTTAGCGGGATCGTTGTGACCGGGAGCAGAACTCACGTAGGTTACAGTCTGCCAATGCTGTGAGTACTACTACTACTAAGACTAGAACAGGGCGGCACCCACCTCGTTCTTCTTCTTGACGATGTCGGCGGCGTGTGCGACTCGCAGGGTAGAGTGTGGCTGATCAGAACTGGGCAGGACTTCGGCATTGTCCGTGTCCGTCATGTGATAGCGATGTCATGTGATGACGTGACTCGGTCACGCTGCACGATGGCAAGCAGCAGCGACGACGGGCTGCCGTTCTCGCAATACACGTCCGCCACAGCGGTGCACACGACGCTCCTCGCCTTCACTGTGCTTTTTCTGCCGAGGGCCGCGCTTCTATGGGAGCCGACTAAGCACAGCTCGACGGACAAACCGCAACATGAGTTTCTGGACGCGTTGACGGCCAGCCCGATCTCGACTGTGGCGTGGATGTGCATCGGCGTCGCATTTATCCAGGTATCGTGGGGCGGATGGGTTAGGAGCTGGTATATCGCGAATGTGTTGCGCAGTGAGGGCGGTGCTGGCGAGCGAGACGGAGATGAGAGGCTGAGAAGAGTCAAGTTGCAGAAACAGCGGTTCAAGGTGATTGCGTCTTACTTTGCCGCTGTGAGGCGCGTTGACTGTATGCCTAGTATTTGAAAGGGGCGTGTCTGGCGACACTAGTGGGGTCCTTCGCGTTCCACGTCGTACTCGTCCTCCTCGGCGCGCCTCTGACGAATTGCTCAACTCCATATCTCAGCGGACCAGAGTGTCCTTCTGACAACCTGCATATCCGGACATACCTCCTCGCGCTGCTACTCTCCCTACTCACTGTGCCTGCTGCCGCATATACCATCGGAATTCCGAGTTTTTCCAAAGGTGATACACAGACAATCCTAATTAGATTCTTATGGATAAGGCTGTTCGGGGAGCTATCGTGAGTTGCCGCTCGGTCTTCCTGGCCATGCATGACCTTACGAGACTGGCAGAACTCGCAACTCACTCGAGCGTGTGTTAGTTTACCCCGTGATTGGCGTCTTGGTCGGGAGCTGGCTTGGCGCGATTCCCATTGCGTTGGATTGGGATAGGCCATGGCAGGCGTGGCCGTTGACGCCTGCGTATGGTGCGGTGGCGGGATACATCGTGGCCACACTGGTGGCGTTTACGATAGCTGTTATTCACTTGATGGCCAAAGTGCATATAAGCGCGCAAGTTGTCCCCGAAACGAGGCCGTCGAAGAAAAAGTCAAAATCTAGTTAATATATTATTTTGTACTTTATGGTGTCTATTAGGTCTCTATGTGTCTAACTCTTGAGAACGCGAAGGTCGCCCAGTGACTGTATGACATAGTCAGGCACAATCTTTGAAGCATTAGGTCCCGAGATATCGGCCTCAGAGGTTATACCTACGCAGCCGGTAAATCAGATCTTGAGATTGTATATAGCAACTAACTCACCCGTCAAAACGAGCAACGTCGACAATCCACCTTGCTGGCCAAAAAGGATATCAGTGTTTAGCCTATCGCCAACCATAATCGTGCGTTTAGGGTCAAAATCGACTCTATTAAGTGAATCAGACACATTGTTCAGGATAAGCGATAAGGAAGCAACGCCTACTTGGTCTTGATGCAATCCAACATGATAGTTGACGGCTTACCCGTGCACACCGGCTCCCTCCCAGATGCAGTTTTCAGCGGAGCAATCACCGCACCCGCACCGGGCAACAGTCCGTGCGCGATAGGATATGTGCTGTCCTCATTCGTCGCGACGAACGCGCACCCTTTCAGCAAGTACTGCAGCGCTTTCGATAGCTTTGTATAATTCACTTTCTTATCGAGCCCGCACACGACTGCGCCCACGTCTGGATCAGGTACAAAATCAGCCAACGAGAACGAGGCGAGGGTGTTGTCTTTAGGATCGGTGCCCCCGATGAAGCTGATGCCCTCTTCGGCGAGTTCTTCTTCGAGACCATGCGCCCCCACGACGTACGCCTTTTGTGATTTGGGGAGACGCAGCACAGACGAGAGGTATACCGCTGCGGTGTAGGCCGAGCCGTAGATCTCGTCCTGGACCAGGATTATGATTGATCGGGGTATCTCACGAGAGGTCGCTGCGGGACTCACCACATGAACGGATATCCCTAGTTCATCGAACTTCGCCTTGTATGATTTCCGAGACTTGGTAGCGTTATTAGTGACGAAGATGATCTTCTTCTCTATCACAGGCGGTAATTCGGATCGATACCGTCGGATTGAACTGTGACGCACTGTGCTCGCGGAGAAGGCCCAGGACGTCTATAACGCCCTCGATGATGTGGTCGCCCAGCCATATCACGCCGTCGCAGTCAAACAACCATGTGTCGTACCTGTCGAGCAGCGCGGCGTATTCGTGCGGACGGAGGAGCATATTGCAAGTCCGTGCGTGTGAGCCGGGCGCACCCAATGGATCTCGCCAGTCACTCTGGTCTCCGCTACTACACCGAGTACGCACGGCGCGCATACTTAGCAAGTCCGAAAGCACCCCTAATTCTACCAGCCCTGCCATGAATAACTAACTCATCTCGACCCCATCATCTCCGTTTAGAGCGAGTCGTCCAGTTCGAGCTTGTTCGAGCCTCGGCTTACGCTGTGCACTGGATTGCACTGCAGCGCACATGACCCTGGTCTCTCGAATTCGACGCTGGTCCCGAGTCATGCTATTCTGCGATGCCGTCGACCACCACAATCGACAGAAAATGGATGTACGCCGGCCTTTGGTATAATTAAGTAGCGCTGAACGGAATCCCGGTGATTGCCCTTATTGGCGCCGCAGGGCCAGAAGGCTCCAATGCAATGTTAGACCAGCCGACCTGCGCACGGTCGTGTACTAGGCCATCCTAGGCCTTGCCTTTCCTCAAAGAAAACCATATCAGAAACGCAACTTGGCCGTCCCATTCAGTCATGCGCCTTCAATATTTGAATAAATGAATATTATCCGCATTCATCCATGTCTTTATCCGCTGAACTGGACGGACCTTCAATTTCAATAACGATGAAATGAAATCGATAGGCTACTATATGCATATCCATTCTAACTTGAACCAAGTGGGCAGTGTTGTCAACAAAGAACTAATCCCGTTGGTGATTGACCAATGCTGTCCTTGAATGGCTAGTCCATATCCGTGCGTAAAAGGAAACTTGGATTTGCAGCTCTGGCTTATCCTCATCATGTCTTTATTAGTGCAGTGGTAGTGACATCAAAGAGATGTGTTGCAGACAAGGTGGGCTACATCATCATTTCCCGTTTTGCTTAGCAGCTTACTGATATGTACATGTTGCGGTAAAAACTTTTTGCGCCGGTGATGGCCCGCCGCCTTTCCATCCCATCTATAGCTCCGCAACAGAGTTACTGATATCATGCGCAGGCCATTGCTTAAGCTTCTATATGTTTAGACATCGAGACGGAACGACATCCTAATAGCGCTTCCATACCCCAAGCTGGGCAGATTAACTTGCATTGGCTTCTATGTCCACTTGGGACGAACTTTACTTGTCCATCCGTTTTGGGACATCGGGTTACACACTTTTTAGCACCGTCTCCATGCGACTTTGACAAGTAGCCATTCAAAGTCCATGACCTGACATTCCTCGATTGACCAAAATTAAAAAAGTCATTTGGCAACGCGACTAGAACCCATGGTTCATCTTCGACCCCAACGTTTTCCCGTCACCTCGCCCATCCCACGTGATCGTCGTGATTGTTGAACAAAAAAGCTGTTCAGTTGTTATTGTGAACTCTGAATGTCTCCTGTGACGTCGGGGGAAATGTGAACAGCGGATTCCTTTTCATTTACTCCACTCCGTTACCTCCCTGAAGGGGGAGGGGCAATTCACAGATCATCTGGACACCTCCAAATAAGCCATATCTACCAATCGTCAAATGCTATCAGACAATGGTGATGCGCGGGCAGTCCCTGCCACATGTTTGCCTTTCGCCCCCCCCCTCCGGGTGCGTTCCTTCCAGCGGACGGGAGGGTATTGTGACCGCATCGTGGTAAGGTAGACCACCTTCTCGGTTATTTGCGATCAAAGACGCGTCGAAAATTTCCGTATTCCCGTCCGTGTTTTGTTCACAACAGCATACGAGGCGGCGCAAAACTCTTTTTGCCGTCCCTATCAACCCTTCCCACCCGAATGCGTTGGTCATAGTGATTCTGTTGCTTCGGACGCAATCCCGGATTGTTCCAGGTGTCCAGTCTCCTTGTCATCGATGCCAAGTTGCCAACACAAGGCGCTCGGCATCATCGGCGGCGGCGGCTTTTTTCCCATCGCTAGCCGTCGACCCTTGTGCTCTCTGTAACCTTATGCGTGACCTCGCGCCACGCCTCCGGACCATGCAGCACATTAGGAAAGAGCAGCTTTGGGTATAGTTGTTATTTTCTTAAATTCTATTCCGACAGATCAGCAACAACTACAAACAGAGAAAAAATGAATGAAAAAGCCCAGCAGTTTGGCGCGTTGGCGGAAGCGACAGGAGCTCCCAAATTGGGCATGTCCCCGCATAGACCACGCTTTTGTCATATTCCGTCGCCGCCGCGTGGCGCGATGTTCGCTTTGGCTTGTTACATGTACCGTCCGAACGTCTGTTGCCCCACTACCCTGACGGTGTCGCTTCTGTGTCCAACTGTAGTCCGAGCCAACGCCGATATCTCACCATTGTCAACGATCCTTTGTCCGTGATGTCGAGAAAAAAAAAGACAACAGGCTCCCTGCTTCCGAATCCTAATACAAGCATCGGTCACAGACGGATACTCGGAATTTTTGCTATCACTTTCCAACCAGTCATACGGGTCGCCCGCCACTAGATATGGATATCGTACGACGTCAGTTATCGCTAAGATGCGTTGGAGACTCGGATGTCGGCCCAAGTCGTGCTGCAATGAATTATCTGGACGGGCAAAAGGGGTTTGGCACCTCAGAACGCGTTATCTGTGTTTGCCAGTACAACCGATCCGTGCCGGTAGTGCCATTTCATGGAGCGTATGGCGTATGTGGATCTTTGTCCTGCACGCCACATTGCGTTGATTCTTGATTCGTATGTTTCACTAGAAGCTGTGATACATGTGCCTGCGGGAAAGAAACGTGAATTCGGCGAGGTCAGATGCGACCCTCTGACCTGCTCGTCTGACTGAAATGCAATCGCAGCACAGCCTTGCCCGCTTTGATGCACTAGTGCCTGCTGTTCCGATACCTTTTCGCCTATGACGGACAGGTATAGAACGCAAGCATGTTCCGAACGTCAGCGTCGCCCAAATCGGACGGCATCATGATTGGCACTCACTCATCAAGAGGGTCCCTTATCCTTTCGTCTTGGGCTGGACGCCTCATACGTTATCGGTCAAGGGCCAAGCATACGCCGTAATCTTGAAGATCGGCTGGGAAAATACGAATATATTGAACGGACGTTTCACCGAGATGATAGGTGGGTAGTGGCACTGTCTTGATCGATTCACGGTAGCGGCTAAGATCCTGTATCATGGCGCAGAATGATCGTTTCGGCGCCCCTACGTCAAGTTGCGGGGGGGGGATCATGCCAGATCGCCCGTTTTGCAAGTTTCGCAAGTCATGATAGCGACCATACACAAAAAACTGCGGTCCTTCTTTCCATCGATCCTTCTGATACAGTGGTAGGTATCAGCCAAGGGTCCGTTGAAATCGACATTTATCAACAGCCGCCGAGTTGGGACGTCGAATTGTGATGGACGCGCTTGATGCATCGGAAGCGGAGGGCGCGCCGAAAATGTCTCCTTCCTTCCTGCTCCCCAGGAGGCGGCGTTTTTGCGCAGTGTTGACAAGAACTTTAACAAGGGAACTTTCCGAGCGTATTCAGTATTATTAGCAAGTATCCACATGACAATTGTAATGCACAAGATATTTGGAGCGACGTAAGGAACGAAGTGGAGATGAGATTAAGACGACTCCGGACAAAGGCGAGCACAAGGGCAAAATAGAGTTCCCCAGATTGGTGCATCCAGAACGGCCGGAAGTCGGAGAAAGACTTGCGCTGAAGGTTGAAGTTAGAGCTATTTTGGCGTCGCCACGCTTCTCACCGCGCACCTAACGCATATGGCCACAGGCAAAACTGTCTAGCGATATGCTAAAAGTGAGAACTTGAAATATTTTGGCGGGACCTTGATACCCATGTCCAAGACGTATATCCGTTGAGGGAGGGAAATAGCGATGATGGATTTAATAAAAGAGGACTTTAAGTGACGTTTACGTTGGTCAGATCCAAGATCATCAAGAGCGCCAGGACGATCTCGCAGAGCCTGCGAATTTGGTCAGTACGAAGCTTCAGAAGTGCCTCTTTTGATCCCACGCTTTCCATTCAAGCTTCCCATCCAGAAGTCGCGCAAGTGAAAGTTGGATAACAAGATATTTATGTAGTTAAGCAGCCTGTACAACTAAGAAGGATATAAATGTGCGGGTATAATCTATGCAAGAAACAGCCAATGGAGAACAAGGAGAGACTATTATAATGAATAAGCAATATCATCGTGAAAGGTCCCGCTCAGAAGAGTAAGTATGCCAATTGTCCATCCCGCTTTCGGCCGGGACACCATTGTAAGAAGGTAAGGAATAGTGGTGGTGGTGATTAGAATTCTGCTATAGAATGATTATCATCAATTGAATGAAAGGGGTGGCATGATGCTTACGCCGTAGCTGTCGTCCTCAACCTTGACAGCTCCATAGTGATTTTGTGAATAATTTGATATTACATGGTGGTTGGTCATCGACGGCCGTGGATTGATAGGATTTTGTGGTGCATGCATTTGGGCGGGCTGTAGTAGAAATAGGGAAAAAGGTTACTAGGGTCCCCAGCTCTCATATTTGGGCTAGTAACGCTGAAGAAAATTGCTTACCGAGAATGGGGGGCTAGAGGTAGCGCTGGAGCCGGACGGAGTGTTGGGCATTTGGAAGGCATGAGGATGCATGTTGAACATTGCCGAGCCAGGAGTCCCGTTTGCTGATGTCACGTTACTATAGTGGTGAGGGATAGGTTGAGGGATGGTTAATGGGGGTGGTCGGGCATCGTGAGGAGGCGTGTCGCTAGGGCTCTAGTGAGGCAGACACAACGAAAAAACGCGTTTGTTATGAGGTAAAAGTACGCCTGCTGTTCAGCTCACCAGGTATACGCCGTCGAGGTGTCCAGACATTTTTCGTCGCTTGTAGTCACGGTCGCAGGCCCTTGCATCCTGGAACGCAGCGAGCGGGTTTCTGCGCGACAAGTCCATGGCCATTCCACGGCCACCACCACTTTCGGCGAGCATTCGACGTAACTCTTCGTTTTCTTTCTGTAACCGGGCATTTTCTTGCTCCAGTTCCCTGATTTTCGCGAGTGGGGAGGGTAAGACGGCCACTTGGTCTGGAGTCAACCCAAGCGCTGTCTGGAGCTTGGTGACGGTTTGCTCCAGCTAAAAAACGCGTCAACGACGGCGGGAGATGCAAGAGGAATGGGGTCCAACCTGCTCAATGTAGGCCTTTCGTTTTGCACGGTGTCGTGCTTGTGCTTTGGCGTTACGGCTTCGCTCAGGGCGTTCAGACTGCCCGGTATGATTGTTAACACTCGACATCACGATATAACGTAACTGGGGAGGGAGGGGATCGGGGTTCGAAAGATGAGAGGCGACTAAGTACTTATATCGGTTTGAGTTAGTCCGACCTTGTGAGCGCTGAAAGCTTGCGAAAATTCCAAATTGAAGGGCATATAATTTTGATTTTCCGGTGTGCTCGCTTTCCTCGATCAGCCGAAGACTCAAAGCGGGTGACCCTGTCGGGTTCCAATCTTTTGGGTCAACCAATCTCAAAGTCAGTTTGGTCCTAGTTCTGATCGTTTCCTGATCTTCTCCACCTTCTTTCCATGACTGTCTCTGCATCAGCCAAGCCACCATGGGTTATTTAATATACACGTTGGGCATAGCATACCACATTGGCTCATGCAATCTATACCAGTACTCATGGGATTCCGTCCTTGTTTGGGAGACGATGGCCATGGACCTCGAAAGGACGTGGCCGGAAAGTTGCGGTTTGTTTCCATTTGGACAAGTCCTGCGCGTGCCTGGTGGTGCAGGACTTCGCTGATCGGGGATCAACGTCCTACTACTTCCGTCGTGTCTCCAGAAAGAAATCGCTTTCTTTGGCCCCAGGAATTCCGCTCTTTCTTCTCCGCGACGTCCCTCCGGTTGAAATAATACTCCCCAACCTAGTCCCCTTTGAAAGCCTAGTGGCGACAACCTTGCAACGGAGGAAAATAAAAACACACCGCTAGTGCTTCACCGTACAGAGTGTAAGTATATTCAGCATACGCTTTTCTCTAGCCTCGGATCCCATGGGACGTATTGCACCTCCAATACTACGCCTCCGGTCTGCTTGTTGATGTCCATTATGGCCGCAACCTGAGATTTTTCACGTTTGATCAACATTTCACCGGTGGAAATGTCAACTTTACTTTCGACTCCGCGACAATAAGGAATGATAACCATCGTTTTCTCTCAGTCAATCAATGGCTCTGCCTGATCTCGATGACATCACAGAGCGGGCACTGCAACTTGGTCCAACGTTCGTCCTGTTTTCCACGTACTTACCACTCCCTGCTGTACACTCAACAACAGGCTGAAACAGCTCCAGGCGGTCTATATCGCTATCAACCCGGAATGGACCTGCCGCACAGACCGTCTTTAAGAAGGCAATAATGAAGCTGGTTGCCACGCCGATTTGACTCACAAATAGTATCACCGTCACGAACGGCGTATCTTGACACTCGTGAGACCTACGCCAATCACCGACATACATACATATTCATCTTGTCATTGATGCAATTTTAGGCTTAAACGAAAGCTCCTGATCAAGCCATGAATCGACGCCTGGCGCTGTCAGTGTCAATTGGTTCTCCCTGTTTCCCATTAGGCGTTTCATAACCGGAGGACACTTGTAATTCATGTTCAGAATCGTCAGGCTGTAGCTACGTTTGATAAGGTCCTGGCCCCTTGCCTTGCAACTGCAACATGTAAGAAAATCGGTGGCGTTTCTACACGCGGAGCTGGAATTGACGGTGACTCCCATTCAACTGGCGTTGGCCTTGTTTACTTTTCCCTTTCTGACGGTTTGTACCATATAAAGGACAAACTATTATAAAAAGATAGCTGTGGTTACCAAATCTCCAGTCAAGTCGGAGCCTTGTCATCAATGTTCGTAGAGCATGAATATTCTGCACATCAGCTTGGTCTTACCTTTTAGTGTACTTGAGACATGTATTTTTGCGTACTTCCTTCTGGCAGTCCGCCAGAGTGCTTATCCTTCCCTGACGGAACCAAGGGCGCACGTTTCAGGAAGCTATGTCAGAAATGGGTTAAACTAAGGCGGACCAATCCAACGCAGTCGGGAAATCCCGATCATGCTTCTCATGTGGCGAAACATTAATTTACAAGTGCATCTTTGGGCAGTCTTGGGATTCTTTCTTTT